>SNQJ01S0240953.1:0-13504 GCA_010110895.2 Picea sitchensis
AAAATGTAAGGCTTTCCTCATTCTTTGTCCTTTCATTGATGTTTGGTTGTCCAGTCTTCTTTATCCACTTCTGAAAGTATCTTGGTTTATCAACACTAATTTTATGAGCTTCCATCCTTTCCACATTGTCTTCCTTCCAAGTTACATGTGTTCTTATTGCCATGTTATATGAAGCACTTCTCATTGACCGTCTTCTTGAATTCCAACAATCCTGAGATTTGTGGCCAAACCCACTTTAGCTGTAACATCTCATGGTGTGAAAATGTGTAGCAATGTGTCCCACTTGATTACATATCCAACATCTTAGGGTGTTATGGAACCTTCCAACATATTTCCTTGCACAATGTTTGCAACCCAAAGCTTTGTGACCATATTCATTACATGAGAAGCAATGACCATGAAAAAAAAATCATACCTTTGATTTTGTGTCCACCTTGAAAGTGTCTCTTTTATGAACTTGTTTTGAGGTGTAAAGGTGGCTTCTTGGTGTCTTCCTTTATCTATTCTTCTCAAAGTTTCCTTTTGGTGCTTGACTTGCATCTTTTCTTTCACCTTTTGACAATGAAGGACCCACATCATTATTCTTAGAGCTGGTAGCTTCATAGTGTTTTTATTCCTTGTTGTATCCAAGACCATATTTATCATTAGGTGATCTTTGACAATCCGATATTTCATCTAAGATTTCTGAGTTGTTCATGAAGCTTTCTTACTTCTCTTATTTCCTTCTGAGATCAACAAATTCTACTTCCAACTTATGGCATGATTCTTCTTTTCCATTTACTTGAGTCTTTAGTCTCTTTATCTATTCTTATTGTTTCATGAGCATTTTCTTTAGTGCCATGGTATTCCTTTGGTACTTTTCTATGGATTCCTTAATTTATTCATCAAGATCAAAATTAGGACCAAAAACATCTTCTCCTTGAAATAAATTTAAAATTTTATTTATGATCTTCAATAAATCTTCCTCTTCTTCTATAAGATAATTGTTAGCTGAATGTACACCACCTTCTGTTATTTGTGTGTCCATGGATCTCCTTCGATCTTTTAAGGATTATAGTGAAGTCCTACTCGGATGCCAATTGATGGACACATCGACCACACTGAGAGGGATGGGGTGAATCAGTGTGAGGCTCTTTTTACAACTTCTTACAAAACTTTAGTTAGCCATCACCATTCACAACATCATTACTCATTACTTCTATTCACACTTATTTTCTTGCATGTAAACATATCTCAATGACATATATTGACAATAAAGAACTATGCACCATCACAATAATGAACACAAAGAACACTAGATATGTGTATAAGTTTCTTTTGTATTACATATTACAATCCTTGGGGTTTATCAACACCAAATGAAATGAGCACCAACTCAAAGAGAGCACCAACTCTCAATGCAATACCCAGCCTACAGATATCATCACTAACTGAGAAGAGGAACCAAATCCTCAAGTACAAGACCCAACTTGTAGATAGAAATCAATCCGTCAAACTGTACCAACGATGTATACCAAGAGAAGTGCATCAACAATGCACAACACAACCTGTCACAACAACTTGTAAGCTCAACCTATCTCATCATTCTCATCATCCAAATTTGATCTACTCACAAAGATCAATCATCAAGTCAACTCTCAACCATATGCACAATATCTCCAACTTAACCAAAAAAATACCTCTTGCAATACACCATACTCTCCATAAACCAAATACCATAAACCCTTACACAATACCATGCTCCAAAACCATACCTTTAATCTTATAGAACTCATCAAGAACTATAGCATACCATGCGATGATTGGAACAATGTAAACTTGATGTTGTTACCAAACTGCCAACTTTCTGTAGCTACCAAATCTGTTGCCTCAGTTTTGCTGCTGTGATTCTCTTGCCATGGTTTTGCTGCCACAATTTTTTTTCCATAATTTTTCTTTTGCGATTTTTCTATCACACGTTTTCTACACAATTTTTCTTCCGCACTTTTTCTGCCGCAAATGTGCTCTATCAATAATACCTTCCCAAATAGCCTTTCACAAATGGATATTCAATTTGCTCAAATATCATACACATAAGAGACCCTTTCTCTCTTATTTATACTTCTCCAAGTAGCTTCCTGTAGGGTTTATCTTCTAACCAACTTACCCAACTTCCTTCTTTTGGGGCTAAGCTACTTCTAACCACTTTTTCCACTTACAACCACTTTATCCACTAATAGTGAACACTCCACTTCTAGGTGCAACTAATTTATTTTTAATTGTTTTCCTGTTGCAACCACTTAACCCATGACTAACCACTTTGACTGATCAACTTCTTCTAGGAGATTCTAGAATAATTTAACTTATTTGACCTTCTCGGGGCTTCTAGATAACTCTCAAGGGTTCTCCAACTTCACATATCCATAACTCTCTAACCGTTAGGAGTTACATGACGTTCCACATATCACTGAAAATAACATGAAATATACTATCCATCTGGAATAATTTCTCCTGCAAATTCATTGATATTAATTACATTATTCCTCAATCAAACTCGGGTTCCCTAACCACACTGATGGGATAATCAACCACCTAACCATTTGGAATTCAAAAAGTCTCTTCTCGTGAGGGCTTTCACCATAAGGGAACCACTTTGAGAAATTTATCCAAGAGCGTCTTCCCATGAGAGATTTCACCATAAGGGGACCACTTTGAAGTTTATCCATTTGGTTCTTCCTATCAACGATGACATGAAATCAATGATACAACTCCCTTTAATATCAACACATCATTATGACACCACTTGACATCAACCCTTTGACAATAATTACATCAACGACCATATAACCAATAATCAGTATATCAATGATACAAACACATCACTATGACAATACTTGACATCAACCCTTTGAAATCAATCCTTTGACATCAATGAAAACATATTACAACAAAATTGAATTCTTCAACAACCAAATACCTCCATGCATGTTTTTTTATGTTTATGTCATCGAATTCCCTATGACTTCACTTAGAAATTTCATATTTTTACACAATTTCTCCATGAATGCACTGTAACTCCTAAACTTCAACCAATTACTCGCCTAAAAATTATCAGACTAAGATTAAAATTTGGGATTTTTAACCCCTGATATCAATTCCCTCAAATTCCTGATGGATTTCCCCCAATTTCAGAGGAGTAATTTTGACAAACATGTTGCAAACATTCTATGATATTTAATTTCTACAAATTCAGCTTCTCTGTGCTGACAAATGGCCCCATGCAGGCTCAATATTGAACCTGTGGCTATGATAACACAATGTAACGTCTCTCATTACCAACAAGCATGGAAATTTACTATGATACCACAATTTAATGTCCCTATCCTCCAAGATGAGGCACACCACTCAAATTTTTCTTTTTCCTCTAATACCATTAATTAACTGCATGCCATTCATATGCAACAATTATGAGGAACCAACAATAACATGCTCAACCATGCATAATTATGTACAATTACGACAACATAATTAACATAAATATACACACAACAAACAACATGTAAACACACATAAAATAACACTTATCTTTTGCTGTAAATCACCAACTACATGCCAAAATCAGACATTCCTCTAAATCATAGACTTTGTTGTTCGTATACTCTCAACAATAGGTCACCCTCGAGATAGGGCTATGAATCCCCCAGGGAAAAGGCTCCTAATCCAATCTAAGGTATGAAAAATAGCATAAAAGAATATAGTCCTAGGTGCCTACTCCAACAATAGTTACCATCTCACAACCTTTCATTCCCAATATCATGTCCTACCCTAGGAATTGTGCCCCTTCTCTACAAAATAGTCTTTCGACTATCCCACTTCCCTTCTAGGGATTCATAAATAGGTCAAACAAGAAGTATTAGAGCTCCATGGAACTTGGAACATAATGTTTCTCATGTATATTGACACCCACTAGACTAGCATAGAAGGAAACCTATTCCCAACAATTCCCTCACCTAGAGAGAATGCTTCACATGCGTCACAACCTTCTTCTTCTTCCAAAACCACTAAGGATTTACTAGGTAATCATAACTTCAACTTCCAAAATCCAAGCAAGGTACATATGATGTATGGATAGATTCATTGGAATGAATTCTTGAGAATTACACAAAATTCCCCACATTATATTTAGATGTACAATTTTTTACTCTTGGCGCTCAAGGAACTAACTTATCCCCCACTTGGTAAGTTTTTCCTTCACTTAAGAAATGAGGATAAAAACATATCACAATACTTTAAGACTTAGGAATAATATTATTTTATTTATTGGCTTAAGCCCCATTGAGTTAGCCCCTCTTCCTTAAGCCCTTATCCCCCTTTCCCTCTCATGGAGTCTTATTCCCCCATACTCTTTCATTTGACTTGGTCTGCAATGGTAATGTATTTTATTAATATAATAGAGTGTGATTACATATTACATTTCCTAGGCTCCCTGGACTTTCATCTCATAGGATCCTTGCTTAAATAACATAGGATCCTATAAAACATATGTAAATTTGGAATATGGGGTTCAATCTTGGGGTATTACAATGATCCTAAAAGTTCCCTTTTCAAATACTGTTTTTACACCTACATAAACCATATTTCTTACATAAATCAATTTTTTTTCCAATCCTGGGATGTGTAGAACACCAAGTAGTGTTATAATCCTACCATCCATGAGCTTTAGCGTGAATTTTCCTTGTCCTACGATTTTGGGTTTTGATTCATCTCCTAGAAAAATGTCACCTCTATCATACCTTTCAAATTTGTAGAACCACTCCCTATGATAAGTCATATGAAAGGATCACTTGAGTCAACTAGCCATGCCTCATGATATACACGTGTTCCTGTAGCAGCCAAGTACCCATCCCCTTCTTCATCCATGTATTTTTTTTCTTCTTTAGAAGGAGCATCATCATATCCCTTCCCTCTCTCAACACTTTTGGATCTACATTGTTTATTTTAATTCCCTTGTTTTCCACATCTGCAACATGCCGTTACAAATTGACATTAATGTTATTAGTGTCTCATACAAGTGGGAAAATATGCTTCAATCTAGAAATGAAAACCTTGTCCTATTTCACCCCTTTCTCTAAACATAGAATTTTTATCCAAACTGTTATCTCCCAAACTAATCATTTTTGGAAACATTTCACTCATTAAAAATTATCTATCTTTATGAGTACATGAAATTTTAGGTGAATAAAATTTTCATTTTTTTTCATTTAGGTCCCTTTTTCTCCTTTGAAAATCCCAAAAATCCCCCAAAAGTGGCTTGGAATAGTGGATTTTGTGATGTTTTCACATATCCACTTCAACTAGCTTAGAATCCTACCAATCCCTTCCCTGAGTATTTTCATGTCTTCTTTTTTGTCACTTGGTAAAAATTTCATCAGTAACAATTCCACTAAGCACAACCCTGCTCTTTAAAAACTTGTAATTTTTTTTTTTGGAAAATTGGTGCATAATTGGCTAGTGACCCTGTTTAGAAAATTTGTATACCCTAACATTACGGAAGAAAAATCCATAAAGTCTCATCTAATTATGAGTTATTATACTCCTGATATGACCCAAATATGTTTTTGTGTCCATACAACTTTTTCCCATGTGACATCCTTGTTGATGTGGCATCATGGGTCCACATGGAAAGTTGAGGAAATGCCTTGTCAACCTATGGGACACCTTGGCCTTGCCTTTTCATCATATGGGCCAACCTGGACTTGCCTTGTCATCCTCCAACAATCTATCTCTTTCCTCTTCCTCTTTCTCCTTCTATGTCACCCTTCTTCTCATTCCTCTTCCTCTTTCTCCTTCTCCATCACCCTTCTTCTGTTTTCTCTTTCTTCCTTTTTTTTTATTTTATTTATAGGGCCCCACCTATACCCCATAAACCATTTGGCACTCCAAGATTATCCCTAGAAATTGGAGGGTCCTATCCACACCTTTACCCTCGATGCACAACTTGCTCATCTCCTACATTGGAGGACAAGTGATGAAGGGATATCAATGATCCACATTGATATCAGAGATATTGGTTGAAGAGATGGAGAAAAAGGTACTAATAAAATAAAAATTCCCTATTCATATGTGTCTCTCCCTCATCCATTTCAGATCTTTTCAAAACATTTTGAAATCATTTTAAAAACATTAGATAGTACTTATGGTTGCAGAGCTCATCCCCTTGTCCATCACGACACCTACATCACTCATCGGGCCTACCACTCAACCACTATCACTTTCCACCCTAACAACATGGAATTCCACTATCTACATACCATTTTTGCAGTCCACGTCGCCTAACACATGGGCTCCACGTCACCAAGTACAGAAAAATTACCAAAAGTTTTGAAAATTCAATTTTTCCAATATTTCTTAATTTCCAAAATTGACACACAGGAAACCATGTAAGATCTGTATTAAATCTTCACATATCTAATTCCGACCCTATGCATGTCAATTTGACCTTTTCACTAGTAACATATCATCCTCACATTTATCTTTGATGGATTGTTTTACTCACAAAATGGGGACTTTTTCCAATTTCACCCAATTTAATCTTCTATGGTTTCCATAGTTCCATAATTCGCAACATCCTTCCTAAATTTCTTCGTTAAGTCATTCAATTAACCACAATCAGTTGTCCCCTCAATGATTCTAGGCATGAATTCCACCTGAATTTGCTTAGAAATTGAGGTCTATTTTTTCCATGGTTTCTTAGAAATTCATAAATTCAACCAATTTAAGGAATGGATTTACTTTATCAGAGGCTAAAATTGGGGATTTTAACCCTTGAGCTCAATGTCCTCAAATTATAGGAAATTTTCCCAAATTTCTCACATAATCTTTTGTCAAATAATTTGTAAACATATTCAAAAAATAAAATCCTTTGCAATATTTGTTCTATCATGTTGACTCAAGCCCATACAACCTGAGTGTTATATCTAGTTTTGATACCACATTGTAACAAATTCCTAACTCACTTTTGGAATATGTCACAAAAAATCCAACTTCTTTCAAATACAAAATTTTCAAAATTCCTCTTACCTCGCTCATTAAAACTATGATACAATTAATTAATTAATTTCAGCCTTCCTGAAGGATCATATAATCCTTATAATCTACTCTGATACCATCTAAAATATGTCTTTCATATGAAATAATATCCATGCCCAACAATAACATACCATACAATGCATAATTTATAATAACATTCATAATTATACCACAATATACTCATACACAACAACATAAATTAAGAATATATATAAATACACATAATACAAAGAAAATGAACACATTATTGATCACATATATTTATTTGAAATTTCCAACTATATGTCGACCTCCTACATTCCTCCCAGCCATAGACTCTAATGTTCTATCACTCTCAACAACATGTCACCCCCAAGTTGGGGCTATGACTCCACCAAGGAAAATGCTACCCAAGCCAACTATGGTATAACAATCAATACAACAATGTCTAGGCCAAGGTACCAAATCCAACAGTAGCTTCAACCTACAACCTCTCATTCCCCACAAGTTACATAATCCAAGGAAACATACCCCCTTCTCTGTGTCGTAGTCCCTCGGGTTGTCCTAGTTCCCTTATAAGGCTCCAACATAGGCTGTAGAAGAAGTATTAGACATCGATGGATCTAGGAACTTAATATAATATAATGGAGTCTTCAGGAAGCCTTCGAGAACCCTATATATATCACACTTAGGGAAACCTATTCCCTACAATTCTCCCTTCAAGGCTCCATCCTTCCCCAAGGAAACCCAAGGAGAATTGTACATCCAAATCCACCTAGGGTGTTTGAAAACACAAGTATTCCAAGCAAGCATGAATAAATTCAATATCCAATAACATAACCAGAAAGATGATAACCCAAAATTTTCAAACTTGTACAACCTAGTAATATGATAAACAATTCCAATTGAAAGAACATGTTGAGGATATTTTATATCCTTGGTTACAACTTGGTACGGTGAAAACTCTATCGTTTTAACTTTAACTAAATGAGTGAATCAATATCTTGATAGAGGTTGCAAGAAAGACTCGGAACACATAATACATCATTAAAATGACCATTATCTACCTGAGTTGTTCCAGACCCTACAACACTAAGAGATTTATCATCACCAACAAATATTTTCTTCGTGTTACAGTCATTTAGAGAAGAAAATATGGCTTTATCCTTAGTCATATGATAAGATGCTCCATAATCTATAATCCACTCATGATAAGAAGAAAAATAAGTAGAATCTATACTGATGTTGTGCTTTTTTGTCGCTGCTTCTAAATCTTCCATCTTCTTAAAAAATTTGGACTCATCCTGACCATGATTACCACAAAAGTTCCAGTGTCTGTCAATCTTATTATTTTTATATTTTTATCATTTTTCACCATTAGGAGTGGAAGTTGGCTAAGTGGTTTTGGGACCCTTGTTTTTCTTGTTTTTGTGGCAAGGATGTTTCTTCTTGGTATTCTTGGATTTATCTTTTTGTTGGTCCAATAAGGATTTGTTTGATGTACCTATAGTGCTGATCTCTCCAAGTTGCAAAATATTGTCTTGCTCTCAAATCAAATCATCACAAAAGGACTCAAGAGATGGATTTTGATAATAAATCCCTAGAGATTATATTATGGCATAAAAGGTAGATACACAAACAGAATATGCACTAACAAGATTAGAAAGAATAACATATATGCATCTATCTTTTGACATATCTGGTTGGAATTAGAAACACAAAAATCTAAGTCTTCTGAACTTATATAAGTAATATTTATTGTAAGGATAATCATTTGGAATTAAAGTCATTAATTGGTTCTCCAACTGGTGAGATCGAATAATATTGTGTTTACCAAACAAAGCTTCAAGATTTTCCTAAGCTTGAACGGAGGCATCAAGTCCTTCAAGATGAAACCTTGAATCAATAGAGATGGACATTTTTATTATTCCACGAGTTTCATCATTCCTATGAATCCATTTGACATACTTGTCATCATTAATGGATTCTTCTTATTTTCCCAAGGTAATCTGGTACAATCATTTACATCTTAATAAATCCTCCATATTGAATTTCAATTGGAAGTAGTTGGTGTTGGTAAGCAAACGACATTAGGAGATGTCATATTAAAGATACAAATAATATGGATTTAAAATATTAAATTGAGGTTTTGGATGGAAAGATATCCAAAAATTGGGCTATTTAAAAAAATGGCACTGAAAACAGACTTCAGATGTTAAAGTTATGCCCTTTTGAAAAAAGGCATAAACGATAACCAAAGAGCCACGTGGAAGGTAGAAGTTGGACCACATGGTGATACCCCTTGTAATAGCCTCACTTTTACAAATAAGGTTCTTATAAAGTGACCCGCTTTTATAGAATAAGTGGGGATCCATTTTACAACGAAGTTACTTTATAAAATAAAGTTGCATGCAAAATAAATAACTTTAAAATAAAATATTAAAGATACTTATAGTGATTCACTTTTATAATTTAAGTGAAATACACTTCACAATGGATGCATGAACCTTTTTTTTAAAAAGGTAATAAAAACGAGACTTGAACTCAATACCTCTTACTTAATAACACAACTTTTAACCAAGTAGACTAATGAAAAACATATTGTATTGTTTGGAAGGAGGATTTTTTTTGTTGTTGTTATTGTGGTGGTGGTGGTGTTAGAAGACACCCTTGGGGAGCGTTCTCATAAAAAACTCTTTTCATAGAAGAAAAAAATTTCACTTATGAACAACAACAAGGGTTAGATCTCAGTTAAGTTACCTAGAAAATGCAATTTTTCCCTCTATTTCCGATTTACCGAGATAACACATATAGCACGACAAAGAGAATACCTAGATAAGAAAACCCTTTCCGATCTGTTTCTGATTTGTGGAGATTGTATAGGGAATAGGGAAAACAAAATATGAAGATAAAAAAAAAGTGGTAACCTGGAAATAAAAAAAAGAAAACCAAAATAATAAATAGAAATATTATCTCCGCAAAAATTTAAAAGGGCGTATTTGGGATTTATAGCTTCATATCTAACTGAAATGGTCGTATCTTAGGGAAAAAAAAATCTTTTTGAGTGAAATGAAAAGTGTTGTTGACTAAAAAAAACACTCTATATGTAATGGAACAATCGACTCTAATCCCAAAAATGTATGAAAATGGCATAAACCAGAGATGAGGAAACACGACTTCAAGATCTCGATCTACAATCAGAGTGGGTCTTCAAATGTCTTTAGATACCATGTTCTAAAAAATAGGTATTCCAATAGAGGATGAACACCTTTAGTAACCACTCATAGAACGAGATCAAAAATCAACACACCGATGTTTTCACATGGTAAAACCCCTATAGTGAAACATCCATGGTCCTAACCAACATGGCCACTTGGAGAAATTTATTAATGCAAAATAAAAATATACATAAAGATATACATGATAGTTTCTCACAATTGATTATCAGAAAATAACCCTTCATGCTCTTTAAATATAAATAATGGAGAAATTGGGTGCTAATCCACGGATCAATGTAATTGTTAAGATCGAGGAGAACCGTTGGATCACTCTATGTTGACAAAATATCGTGACCATTATATTTCCTAACTACAAATGCATACTAATGCATACTAAAGAAACACACTAAGAACCACACTTTTACATAATGACACATTAGACCAAGTTGATATTAACTAAATCCTGAGAGTCTAAATATCCTAACATAGGATTCACAAGTTCATAATGGCATAGGGTTACAGTGGCTCCTCTGATCATAGCCAACCAACTATGATAGGAATGATGGTATGAATGATAATGATTCATTTTTTCACTAAATCCCAACATTATATATGCATGTTCTCTTTTTTACAAGTGGCACTCAAAGAAATACTCACTCAACACTTGGGAGCTCATTCTCCCACTTGAGAACATAGGATAAAATAATAATTTAGGACTTAGGACATATGAACATATTGTTACAGTCATGGGATTAAGCCCCTTTGACTTAAACCATTTCCTTAATCCCTTATCCCCCTTTCCTTCTTATGGAGTCCTATCCCCCGACACTCTCTTGTCTGAATTGGTTTACATAGGTGATTTATTTTATTAATATATCTAAGTGTTATTACAATGTATGATGATAATCTCACCAACCTTTGATCATATAGTCTCTCCTCCCTAATATCACACATGCACTATAGCCCAAAACATATATACACGAGAAATTCAAACAAAAACCATAGTACCTCACCATCCTATAAAAAAATATATGCATATACATATTTACAACATGGGGATCAACCTGGGGTATTGCAAGTTTGGAGAGAGTGGTATTCCCTAAGTGAAATTAGTTTGAAACCCAAGTCTCCATACCCCAAGCTCATTGGGGAAATGCACTGAGAAACAACAATGAGTAGGTTGATCTAATTCTACTAACCTAGATTTTATAGAGAACAAAATGAAAGGAAGGAATATCAATGGAAACACACACAAAATGTTTTTTGTAGGGATCATGGTGATATAGTGAAAACCATATTCTATTAATAAATGAAATAGGAAAATACAATGAAATGAAAAGAAATAAAAACTAGATAGAATGGTGGTATCTTATCTCTGAAGAGAGAGATGTTAGCTATGATCATTTTCAAGAAGAGATTACAAGAGGCCAAAAATTCCCCTTTTAACATAAAGTACTAAACCATAAATATCCAAAACACTAACCCTCTGAGATGAAGTGCCAAAATCCTTGCAGACCTTGAGGTGGTTAGTTGATACATCAACTTCTTGGGGGTGAACAATATCTTGTTGGAACAATCTGATTGATAAGTACAATTGTTGGTAGGAATGGGAATACCATGAAAACCGAGGCGCCCCCAAATGACCAAAAAATTACCCCATAGGTTTAGTACCTAAAAAACTATAGATAAAAAAAATACTAAGATGGAGATTTGTGTTGAGCGAGTGGAAGAGGTGGGTGGCCATTGATATCCACCTAGATGAATAAATAAATAATAGTTGAATATAATGTTGTAGTGAATGGTATTGGAACTAAATTATATTATGCATACTCATACAAACCCACCACAAAATATTGAACACCTGATAAGAATAGATTGCAACATTGATTGTAGAATGTGGTTAAACAATGAACTAGAAATACACTAAATCAAATGTTTAAACTAGTGAACATAGATAGGATTGCAATGTATCTTTTTCATATTTCTTGTGATTTACATAGAATGAAGGAACATATTAAAACAAATGAAATCAAGTATATACAACCATTAACACCATGAGACAATAGATATTTTTTTACACTATAAATCCAAATGGAAAAATTGGGTTCTAAGGGTTTTTCTTTAGGAGGAATTGATTAAAAAATGGAACACTATGCATATAAAACCTTATTCATTGTTAGTCACTAGTAGAAACAAATTTATATATGGATTGAACTCAACAAACATTTTGTTCATTCATGACCAAGTACAATGTTTCCCTTGTCCTATGATCTTTGAGTCGACTGCGTCTTAGAGCTCTCCCCTCCAGAACTTTCCTTCTTCATTTCCTCTTAGTATCTTCCCTTTATATTTCATTCAATGCCCTTTTTCTCGACGAAATTTCATTTTTTATGAGCTTCCTTGGAAGTAAAACCATCAAAATAGTTTGTTTCAAGTTCCAAGTAAATTTTTGGACATTTCGTCAAATTTGCCAAAAACATATTAAATGCTTACTACAAAGTTTACAAATATATTTTAATGAGAACCCTATTCAAATCACTCCTCCTCATTTTGCAATATTTTCATCCCCAAAATATTTTACTCCCTTCAATATTCTTATTCTCTTCCTTCAAGCACCCTCTGACAAATATCCAGGAAAGGGTTCCTCCGATGTAAGATGGAAGATAAGAGTGGAATAGGGGTTTCCTTTGGCATAATATTGGTTTCCATATCATGGTTAGAGATGAAATTGTTTTCTACAATATAGGTCATTTGAAAAACAATTCTCCTTGGGTTGAAAGTGAAAGTAACCCATCGTTTCCCTTGACCTTGTCTCTCCAAACTTTCTTCTTGGTTGTTCGGTTCTTGGGAAGGTGTTCCAAGTGAAACCTCCATCATTTGTCCTCCCAATGTCGTATCAATATACAATGTTGGAAATAGTTATTGCATAGGCTACTTAACCTTCTAGAATTTCAACAATTTATAGACTTATGACCCATTTGTTTGCAATAGAAACAAACCAAATATACCATGTCATACATTTTTTATTTGTGATGGTGATTTTCAACTTGTTTTCTTGGTGCCTCAAGAGTTGGAGTGGATTTTGGATGGAAAATTCAACTCTTTGCTACCCTCTTCCAAGCTCGTATAACCATATTTGAGTGTCTCACTACAAACTCAGTTTCCAACTAGATTTTCCTCCATGGGAATGACTTATTTTTTGGTTCATATTTTCTTGACAAAGGAAATTTGAAATGAAA
>SNQJ01S0240955.1:488-13380 GCA_010110895.2 Picea sitchensis
TTTAACTAATTAAAATCAACTCCTAGAACACTAAATCGTAAATCTCATCTAGTAACTAGGGTCTACCCCCCTTGGCTTCCCTAGGAGTTAGACTAGACGGAAGAGGTTCAAGTCAAAGTGACAGCGTGGGCTTTGAACCTAGGCATTGTGCCTCCGAGGACACACTAAGTGAGCAGGACTAGGCTCACATTTGCAAGTGTGTATAAGGATGGCAACAGACCCCTTGGGTTGAATGTAGAATTTCGGTCCTCTGAATGACACATCATACCCCTTGTCTTGAAGCACCGAAATTGATATCAGGTTCTTTGTCATCCCTGGTATGAACGACACATATGTAAAACTGAATGGCTTGCCTGACTCCATCTGACAGGTAACTGTCCCTCGTCCTATTGGAGTACATTTGGAATTATTCCCCATTTCTATATCGAAAGTCATCTCCTCCTCTCTGAAACTGGAGAAGTGTTTTATAACTCCTATCATATGATATGACACACCACTATCAATAAACCACACCCCTCTGGCCTGTGTGCCTAAGGTAGAGAGGCAAGCGATGAGTGAGAAATCCTCATCAAATCTGGAAGAAAACTCGTCAATGTTTGTTGAAGCAGTTCTCTAAGACTTCTTTGTATCCTTCTTCTTATTAGGACATTCACTGGCATAGTGTCCTAGTTTGTGACAAGCAAAACATTTTACTTTGTTCATGTCACGTTTCTTCTCTCCCTTGGAGGTCTTCCCACTTCCTGAGCCTTTCTTGGTTTTAGCTTTTCCCTTTCCTACAAGAGAAATGTTCTCTTCTTCCTCGCCCTTATGATGATTGTTGTTACCACTAAGAGATGCTAACCTCAACTCTTCTTGCATGAAGTCATCCTACAATCAATCCCAGTCTGGAGTGTGTTCCCTGGCAACAATGCCTCTCACAAAGACATCCCATTACTTGAAGAAGCCATTCAAGGCTATCCTCGCAAGTTCAGTGCCATCCACAATCTCTTCAATAGCTGCCAATTCATCCTTTACTTGTCTAAGTTTGGTGAGGTAGGAGGATACACTTTCCCCTTTTCTCATTTTGGTATTTCGGAGTTTCTCCTTCAAAACCATCTTTCTGTTGAGGTTTGAATTCTGGTACAAATTAATGACGGCTTCCCACATCTTCCTGGTTGTATCCAATCCTAAGAGGTGAGGGACGATATGGTCCTTAACCCCATCCAAGATGATACGCCTTGCCTTGGCATCATTCTTCTTGTGTGCTTCATCTTGCTATGCATCAGTTGGAACTGCAATAGTCTTCTCTGTAAATTCCTTGAGCCCATACTCCTCTAATGACAACAATATACACTCCTTCTAGATGCCAAAGTTAGAAAAACCATCTAACCTATCTTCAAATTTGATACCTGATATTGACATTTCTCCGAAGCCTTGCTATCACAACCTCTTGGATCTGAAGAATACTGTTCCCTGAGAATTCATGTGTAAACCCTTGGCTTCCTTCCTAGAGGCAAAGCTCTGATACCATGTTATTTTTCTTTATGCCTACCAAACTAATTTATGATTCCAATAAAATTTTATACACAGAACAAGAACAACAACAAATTCTAAATCTAATTTATGAAACAAATATATTACTGAGAAAAATAACCTTGCAATGCACAGCAGAAAATATAGAAACCAATCACAAAATTTTCAGACACCAAAAATACCCTGGAAAACCCAACTCCGGGGAAAACCAGCAAACGTGGGTTTTATTTCAGCGTCAGCAAATCCAGAAAATGATTACAACAATCCCAAACCTGGCAATAACCTCCACAAAAAATTTTGACTTGGATTTGGGGGGATCTAAGCCTATGGCTCTAAGCCTCAGCATCCTGCCACTCGGATCTACTCCGATGTCTGCTTGTACAGTTGCTAGTATGGTTGTGGTACGACTGTGGGAGCTTATGGCCCCACGATTGGGCTTGATCTTGGTTAGAGAGGTTGCGGCATGCTCCCTATTCCTCTCAACTAGCCCTAATATTGACCCTAACCCTTCCTACACACCCTCTACAATAGGTACGGCCTTCACGGCCTCAACAAATTAGGAGATCGGACCTGTTATCGCGCAGTTTGTCTTTTAGGTCACAGGCTATAGGATAGAGGACAAACTGGCGTAAGAGGAACCTTCCCCACCCAATGTCACCTCGATGGGGAGGTTCTTTCTGATTAGGGAGGTTAGCCCAGGGGAGACGTCCCCGGTAACCTGGGGTTTGAAGAGGCAAAGGATACAAGGTCAAGTGTTAAGATTTCCCTCCTCACAGGTTACCACCAGTATCAGATAGTCCGGCTAATCAGCCAATAAAAGAAGTGTAGGCCCTGTTAAAAACACCTGCCCGGAACAAGATAATAACAACACAATATATATATTTGCAGGCTATAACTCTAGTTAAGATTTCCCTCCTCCGTGTTACCACCCTGCATCGATAGTCCCATTAATCACTAATAATAAAGAAGTGTAGGCACTGTTGAAAACACATGCTCGTAACAAGATAATAACAACACAATATATATATTTGCGTGTTATAACTCAAAGGGTTAAGACTTCTTTAACTTTCTGATTTCATTTAATAAGCAACGTAATAGATAAGATGAAGTCAACGCTCTACTAATTAGCCTATGAAAGATTATTAATTCATCAATATCTACCATGCTGACCAAGTTTCAATGTGATTCTTTCAATCAATAATTTGTTTAATAAATGCTTGACATCATCATTCAATTGTTTATAAGAGTCAAAAGCTTGCTACATCAACTATGACGCCTCTAGGGTTGCAATTAGGGTTAGTTAGGGTTTCCAAAAATTAAAGTTTGAAAGGTGGTTTTGCACACCAGCAAGCCAACGTTGAGATCTAAACTGGCCTTAGGGTTTATGGAGTCAGTGCAGAGCACAAAGTCTCTGAGGATAAAACTCAGACATCTTAGAAGGTAGGGTTCTATGGTGTCGCAAAGGCAGGGCCCTAGAATCAAAACTCTAGAGGAAAGAGGCTCACTCCTAAGTATTAAGTACAAGGTCTTGTGCTCTTTCCTCCTTCTCAAATAAACTTGGCAAAACGGCTAGCCTAAAGTATAAATCTAAGGGAGAAAAGTGCGCAAGGCTTTCAGACCCTAGAAGGTGAAACCCTGGGTGTAGTCAAACTAGGCCTTAGGACATCTCCTCTTTTCAACCTATAACTTCAACGCTTAGCTCAGAAAAAGGAAATACGTTGCATGAATGGTTAGGCTATATCTTCTTTCTTCAATGGTTGAAAAAATATTTCTCAACAAGGGGACACGCAACAATAACCTACTTGTGTGCTATTTACCTAGGGTTTTAAATCAAATTTATGTTTTAAGAATACTCAACTCATGTCCATTCAACTTCAAGAAGTTTTGGCAGAAAACACCTCTACATATCATGAAGAAAGCATGCAAACCCTAGTTGTAAACCTTCCATGAGAGAAATGCCATAAATGCTAAGAGAAATCCTCCTAAGAGTTGTGCCTCACTTTAAAACACCAAAATACCCAAAGAAGGTAGAATTAAGATTCACAAGAGAGTGAGTTGTGTTATGTCCAAATGAGGGAAAAACATCCTCAATATATATCAATCCATGACCTTAATTTACAAAATAGATCATTAAAAATTTAATAAGCAATGGACTACAAATTTACATTGTTTTACATTAACTCTGCTAAGTAAAAGACACAAATGGGAAAGGCAGGGACGCCAAGCCTCCGAGGGAGACGGCCCTTTTGGGTATGTCCAAAGATCCAAGTCATAATGCTAGTCCCTTTAGACCTCTCCAGTCGCCACATCGCTGCAAGAATTCATCAAACCTGCCACACGCCAAGGTGATCTTTTCTGATTCCAAGGACGGCCAAGGTCCATCAAGAGGAAAACGCTCCATCAGAAGTGGGTCAACCCAGGGTCGAGCGCTCTGCTAAAGTGTCCTGGTGGAACGTCCTTCTTATTCATGTGCTCATCATAACATTGTCTCCAAGTCTTCACACTGATAGATCCCAATACCATCTGATGGCTCTTTCACCTACAGGTCCAAGCTAATCATCTCCCATGTGTAATCGTCCATCGGTACCGGGCCCTATTTTGCATATCCCTACATCAAAAACTTCACCCCTCCATGGGCTCATTAGTCCCTGATCATAGTAATGTCAATCATATCTCATCATTAATTTCTATCAACACATGCATAAAACCCCCAAGATATCCTCTAAGAGCCTACAAAGATAGTTACACTGATCTACTATACAACTGAAGAAAAAGACAAGGTAACATGGCTTGACCAAAGATTCATAAGAAGAGGAAAGTTTCAGCTGGACATTATTCAAGCTTAAGTGTAATACGAGGGTGGTATGATTCATGATGTCCGCATTAATGCGAAGACTAGGGGCGTGTATTTCCGGTGGGTGCCTTTGTAGGAGGGCGTAGTTGTACCCACACATGGATGCTTCCAAGCCCTTTATCGCCTTTTATTCTCTTTTATTTATTACTTTTTTCTTTCTTTTGCTTCAAGATCTCAATCTCAGAGACGCCTCATGCAGGACCAAGAATGATACAAGCATACCCACCTAGTATTTTCGCAAAATGAGGCACGCCCATTGAGACCCTCTCCACATGCAATCCGGCGTCATTGCTCGGCGTGGTAAATCCGTGATAATGGCAATGTCACTGCTAGATGTCTATGAACAGTACTGGGTCGTCAGGATGAGACCCCCCATCCTTTGGTTAGGTCTTGTTTTATTATTTTTCTTGGTCTCTTTTGTTTCTTATCGAGAGTCTTTTATTTTCCTTCTCGGGGATCCCCTCATGGTATTCTAGGTTTTATTTCCTATGGCTTTTAATCTTTACCAACTCGCTTACCTCCTGGGCCTTTAGCCCCTTCCTCCCACAGAACAAAGTGTAACCCAAAGGTCATCCCACGTCTTAATTGGGGGAGTGGGATGGACAAAGTGGAGATAAGATAAAATGATAATATGGTGGGAGTTTTTGACGATGACTCTTCAAATCCCCCTGGTGGCTAACCAAAACCCATGGATACAAGCCTACTAGGGCACCCCGTTAATCCCCCAACAATGGTCATGGGTTAGTGGCATCCCAAGCAGCTTGTCGGAATGTGGCGAATCATGCATATATCTAAAAGCAGGCTGATCAAACATGACACATACACCATGACACCCGGACCAATTACCTCATGGAGCAAGAGTCTTCCCGATGTAAGTCCAAGCCGATGGTGATGGATGCTGGCCAAGCACCGGCTGTGACAAATCGACGTAAGAAGAAGAAGGATGGGCCCTCCATGCCATGCTCAAGTCAATCCTGCCTTATACTCCATGTCTAGGTCCTGTGGGCCTCGACATGATCTCCTAGTTATCCTTAGGGAAACTATACTGTGCCCTTCACACCCCGGGCCTTCACTCATTTGCTAGAAATGAAGGTTGGTTGCCTTCCTATCTCCCTCTCAGTGCTGGACTCTTCCAAGAATGCTTGCTCACCTTCGATCTATAGTTGAAAACCCTCTAGTGTCACCAAATTGATTTCTCCTCAAGCCACCCCCTCTGCTTATAAATCTCTAGCTAGTTGATTCAATGGTGGAAATTAAATCTCCAACGTGTCAAATCGATGGCTACAATCTAATCTGAAACTCACTTTGACTTTTTGGATAAGATCAAAGAAGCTTCTAATAGAAAGTTAACTAATATTGATTATTTAGTGTCATTCCTTCCTAAGTTTAGACTTAAGAAATATTTAAATGACACTAATCAAATTAATTAATCAAGCATTATTTAAATGACATCAATCGACTAATTAATCAAGTTACTATTTAAATGGCACTAATCGACATTATCAAATACTTTCCTAAGCAAATTTAAATGACTTGAGAAACATTCATCCATGTGTCCTTTGTTTGCATGACACCTTGCCTAAGCAAAGAACACGTGTCCGTGCTACAATATTTCCAACAATATATACTGCTCATTCTCACTTACAATCATTTTATTCATATTCAATCTCATATATTTATATATATTATTTATTGTCCCTATGGATTTCTTTATATTCCAAAATATTTCGATATATTTAATTGGTGAGCCAAATTTGTTTGTCACATTTGGTATCAAAGCAAGTCTGATCCTACCTTTGGCCACTAGACCTTGGTCAAATTTTGCTGCCATTGGCAACAAAACCATTGGCTTTTTGGCAACATAGAATTTGGGCAGGGTTCCTCCTGCCTCCAAATTGTCCATGACCATAAATATATTGGCCCTTGGCCACATTGAATTTGGGCAAGGTTCCTCTGTCTCTGGTCCATGACCATAAATACATTGGCCCTTGGCCACTTACAGTTCAGAAACATCAGTTGAAGAAAGAGTATTCCACTATTGAATATCACTATCAAGAGAAAAGGACATAATTCAAAAAGAAAGAAATAATCATTAAATGTTGGAATATCAAGGCACAAGGCAACATAAAGCACGTTGCATTTGTTGCACAATCTGTGGCACAGGTAGAAAATAAGGTTTGACTGCCAGAAGTGCCACAAATTGTTGTCTAGGTTGTTTGCCATTACGTGGTGAAGAAGGATGAAAAAGGGATTCCTCTATCCATAAGAAAAATAACAAAAAATCGTGACTGCTCATGAGAAGGTAATTCATCTCACATAACTCCCACGTCATCGAACAAATCTGAAACAACACGTTGGTTGACATTTTTATCTTCCGTCTTGGAATAGTTTCCTAGCACCTACATATCAATCTAATCACCACCTCATCTGCTTGATTGGGCCACCATCGTATCTGCTTAACCTAGCCAAAGGTTGTTTCAAAGGAGGACGTGACAGTAGAGGAAGGACACGACTATCCAAAACATCACATCATAAAAAAATTCACCTTAGTAAAAAGTCGACCCGTGGCTTTTCTTTAGAATGTTGGTTATACATAAACGAACTTTGAGAATATACATGAACAAAATTGGTTTAAGATAAAGGAGTATTTATTAAGGAGTTTTTTTTAATTGTGAGATAATATTAAAATATTTTACATTTAAGTACAAGGAATTAAAAAGAGTATCGAAGATAATACACTTTTGGAAGGGTTGTATAGTGGAATCAAGGAGAAGTAAATTTATATTAAGGTGATCCTTTTTAACAATTGAGTAAAAAGGTATTTAAGAGTTATTTTAAATTTGTGAAACAATATTAGATTACCTTACATTAAAAGGGAGTATTCAAAGAAAAGAGATTAGCATCGTTATCAGAATGAACCAGGATGAAAATTACATTAATATCAATTTGGCAAATCAATTATTAATTCCAGAACCGAATATAATTGAAAAGGAAGATATTTTTCAGAGGAAACAATATGAAATTAAGGACTTACAAGTGACAATTGATAATTATGAATATATATCTCAATTCAATGTTACAACTATGTATAAAGAAGAGATTGACATAATTCTCGAGTTGCCCTGGTTTAAAAAACTAGGTACCTTCATCTTAAACATGGAGAAAAAGTTTGTAATGTTTCCCTATAAGAAGAAGATGATGACATTTCAAGACATTACTATGATGTATGATTTAATAGTACCTTCATCAAAAGAGATAAAATACATCTCAAAGGTGATCCTTCAGGAAAATCGATGGTTAGTATCAAAGATACAAAAAGAATATGACGAAGTTACAGTAGATAAAAATGAAAAAATTTCTCACTTAAAAGATCAAAGTAAAAACTACTTGCTAGATTAAGAAGTTGAAGGATACAAAACAATGCGTTCAAAAGTTGGAACAAGAGAATCAAGATTGTTATCCCCAATTCTTAGGGATAACTAAAGAGATGATGTCTCGAGGCCCTCAGGTTGCGTACATGGAGTATCGAGAGACTGCTTGACCAACAGTGTCCACTTGCATAGACAAAGACCCACCTCGCCACCACAATTCTGGGATTCATCATGAGGGTATCCACCACATCAATTGGCTTCCGGAAGACATTGGGTCTTGCTCCATGAGGTACAAGCTAGGTATTATGGTGAGTGTCATTTCAATATTTGAGGCATTTGAGTTTGTTGCATTTTAAACGGCTTTTGATTATGTAACATATGCTTGGAAATTATGCTCTTTTCCCTATTTCACTTTGGTGGTTGACATTGCACCCTAGTAAGTGGGTCACCCTTAAGGATAGGTTTGCTAATGGGAGGTCCTCTTGACAAGTCATCGTGCCATTCCCGACCATACTTGTCACTTTCCACACTTCATCCCCTCATCTCCCTACTTTTTGGGATTTTCGGGTGTACTGACCCAAGAAGGAATTGTCCCTCATTTCATGAGAAGAAGGGGTTGAAGGCCGAGAGGCTTGTAGCTAGAAAAAGGTAAAAGCCAATCATGAACCTTCTAGATGCTCGCCCAGGGATCCCGAGGACAATGAAATGTCTCTTATAAGAAACTGATGGGACACATGAAAAATAACTAATACAAAATGCCAACCAAGGAGGACCATGTGTGGGCATTGTTTTTCATGCTTAGGTAGAAGCCGCACCTTGGCTTCAACCTGGAAACATCTTAAAAGAATAAAAGGCAATAAATGGGCTTGGAAAAATGTTGCATTGAAAACAAAGGTGACGCACACCCTCTACAAAGGCACCCATAAATTAGGCACTACAATCCCTTGTATGTCATGAACCCCATGCCCAAAAGTCTTTCCCTTATCCATGTCACCTCATCCACATGATCTAGAGAGGGGTCCACTTGGGAAAACACTCCTAAACTTGAGGTACGATTTAGCCAATAGGTCGCTTTGTCAACCCTCCCATACATAAACATGGAAAATTGCATAAGGTCTTTGAGCACTTGTTTATTTTGATGAGGTGGTTTGGATGTACATGCCTAGTTGGCTCTTTTATTGATTTGATTTACTCATCATGATGCATTTGACATGAGATCGTTGGAGGGCGTATTCATTGTCTTTGCAGGACCTAGTTGGTGGACAGATTTGGAAGAACAAGCCTAGCTTGGGCTTCCTTGGGGCTTGAAGCCCACAGGTTCGTTACCATGGCCCACACACCGGACAATGATGACAGCCTTTGGAGGCTTGAGAGACGCCTTGGAGGACCTCACCCATGCCCCTACTATTCCAACGTTTTGCCTTTTCAGGCCAAAACATCACACTTGGAGGGCTTGACATCATGCATGGGTTAGAGTTTTGGTGGTGATCAAGACACATGGCACGACTTGAAGGAAGGACGCCTCGGATCATGGAGGAGAGGCTTGGCGTAGGGACACACAGCCTTTGGAGGCCTAGCCCATTCATCCTCAACCCAACGATTTGCTTCAAAGTGCCAAAAAGTTTCCCTAGGGGGGTGACATCTTACTTTTAGGGTTTCTTTCATGTGCAAATTATGAATTAAATATTATTATTATGTAAAAGGGATAAAGTAAAAGAAATTTTTACTCCTTACATTGTGGTTTACCCTTGTTTGTGGACAAATTATGTTTAGGAGGTTGATATAAATAGAGATCAACCTCATTTCATTTTTATCATAGCTCTCTCACTTGACAGAAGACACTCTTGGCTGAAATTTGCACCCTACTTGAGCATTTTTACATATCTCTCTTGTCACTTGCTCTTGTAATGGTTTTTCTTTGGCTATTGGATGGATGGATGATGCGCTATCTCTAGTGGAGGTCTATTTCTTGCTTTGTGGTGGATTTTCTTGGTAAAAAAGAGGTTTATCTTGTTAATGCTTGGACTAGGTAAGGAATCTTTGTTGCTATTGCTTCTTTTCTTGGTTTCAAGGTTAATTTGCTTAAACTTTTGGGGAGTATATGTTATGAACATATATAAATAGATGAGATAGATAAGATAAGATAAGATTGAGAATGAGGGCTCGTTTATATACCCACGCAGGGGTGCCCTTAACCAATAGACATGTCCTTTCATTATTAATAGTTACTATTTATTAATTAATTATTATGTTATGAATATCTATTTATGTATATTTATGTTCATAACAGTATAAGTGCATACAACCCCACTAAGTCCATTATATTTGCCTTGAAATACTTTGTTGCACAAGGAATTCCTAGGAGGAGTAAAAGGGTTTACACCCTCCTAGGGTTTTTCCTATCTAGCTTAGCTTGCCTTGGGGAGTAAAAGGGCTTACACCCCCAAGGAAGTAGCTCAACTAGCTCTTTAATTTTTGAGACTCCACAACCCAATAGTTAAAGGCACTAATCTTCTTGCATTGGAGAAACAAAATGATTGCATTGGGATACGTGAAAACACAAGATATTGTAATTGTCTAAGTTGGAAACTTTTACTTATGCTTTAAGCTTGCTTGACCCACTAGAGTGTTTTGATTGGTCAAGGATATCTTCTTGTTACAAATTTATGCTACAGCCATTAGGGCTGCTACAAACTCTCTTTTTCAAGCTTAATTTCTCACTCTTTTACCACTGAAAATAGTTGGTAAGTTGCTATTGTTTATCTACTTGATATTGACTATTGTTGGGCAAGTTGTTGACTAGTTTCTTGGAGTAAAAGTTGTTGTTGTAGCAAATCTTTGCTACATCCATTTGGCTACTATGAAAAATCTCTGAAAAAACATCTTTTTCCAGCCCTGATTCTCCATCAAAACTCATGCTAAAGTATTAGAAAGTTATCTATTGGTTTAGTGCTTCATTATCCAATAATTACTTGATAGTTTTGATGGTTATTTCTACAGTAAATGATTGATTCCATTGTTGATATATATATATATATATATATATATATATTTGTTTACTGCTGTAATTTAGGAAAGCAAGCTTCACTTGCTTGTCCCTTTGACATTTAGGCTTGTATCTTGGTTATTTGTCTTGTCTCGGGCAGGTGTAACACTCTGGTGCAGGTACCCAAGGCTTTGGCAACCATCCTCCATCCTCGAGACTCGTTATCAAGCCACTCTTCACTTAGAAACTTGACCTATAGACGCATTACTTCCATAGTCTCACTTTCCATTTCATTTCCCTCTAGGGTCACTCGGGACTCCCCCCTTGTGTTGGATTCACTAAAGTGAAGGGAGGGTTTATCTAAGGTGACAGTGGGTAGACCCTCCCACCGTTATCGCCATCCAGTGGATTGGGTCGGGCTTTTCCCAACCTACAGTTTACGCGATAACAAAGATCTCGAAAAGAAATTATCAGAAAAAGAGGAAGAAAGTTTACACTTAACGATCCTTAATCAAAAATTGTTAGAACAAATCAAAGGACTAAAAGAGAAACCAAAGAATCGAGACATGAAAAAAGTTGAACAATCAAATAATGAAGAGCTTGCATGCTTAAAGAATCATAATCAAAACATACTTACGCAAATCAAGAAGCTTAAAGATGATAAGAAATCTTTGGAAAGCAAATTAGAGCAACTTATCAGAAAAGAAGCATCAAAGTCTTCAGAAGTAAAAATCCAAGTTGTGGAAAAATGAACAAATACAGATCCAATCCACATCACAGCTAAAGAAAATGCAAAGTCGGTTGAAGAAAAGACATATACGAATGTTGGAGTACAAACAATGGAAACTCCAAGTATACTTACTAATAGAAGTTCATCAATTATCAATGCGACATCAGTGCATGAAGAAAATGAAACTCTGAAAGTAAATCAAGAAAACTCTACAAGTACGATAAGGGAAATCCATGCTACCAAGACACCTTATTGACATCCCAATCACAAAAGCAGACACTTTAACTAGTCAAAGTATCAACATCACTTAGAAGAAAAACAATTGACCTATTGTCTGAAGGATGTTGATGCTAGTACATTAGAGAGAAAATTATTCTGGGAATCATATAAGTGCAACATTCCACAAAGGATCAATTTAGGATGGTCACATCCTTTTATGGTTCAACAATTATGCTCAGCACTCAAAAGTTCATATCGTCTCATATCATCAACCATAACAGTCTCAAAAACCAAGAACCAAACAAAGAGATTACAAGCTAAAGCAAATATGTAAGGCCTTCCATAAATATGCTTTGAGAACAAAGCATTTCTTAAGGGGAAGACAATGTAACAACATAAATATAAATATAAATCAATAATTAATAATGAAGAGACACCTCGTAATGAAGGGTCACGTGTCTTCATGAAAGGGCACCCCTGCATGAGTATATATACGACCCTCATTCTCATTTGTAATCGTGCTATTTATAATCAACCTCATACATTTATATATATTATTTATTGTCCTTGTGGATTTCTTTATTTCCAAATATTTTGGATATTCAGCCAGATTTGGTTGTCACACATTATTGTCCTTTATTAATGCTAGAGCAATGGGTTTTAATCTATTGATGAATGACTATGAGAGACCATAGAACATACTCTCTTTGGCTGGTGATTGGAACATTTCTCTCCTCATAAACTGAGTAAAGATACATTGGTTGCTAGAGTGTTATCATTAAGAGCCTTGGTTCATATGACATTCATCAATAGTCTTGGTATCTTGGAAAAACATAATTCAGATCGAGAAATCTTCTCATAGACTTTGTTGTGTATTCCAATGAAGATACCATGGGATAAAGAGTTGCTTTGAAGGGCGGAATTCATTGGGATTTTGTTTTCCAATTGCACAATAGATATAATTGTTCATTGGCTCAAACATTGCTACACAAAACATAATCAATTGAAAATAGGACAAAAACTGAGACACAAGATTCATTAATAGCTAGCACCATATGTTGGGTGGTTTTTCCCAAGGATTGGACAATTGGGTCCCTCAGAGGACTACAGTTCATCAATCAAGCCATTAGAATCAGACAGTGTTGCCAGAGCATGGGAGCGAGAGCGGGAAGCGAGAGCGGGAAGCAGGAGCGTGGGAGCGCATTTTTCAAAAAATGGTT
>SNQJ01S0240956.1:0-13504 GCA_010110895.2 Picea sitchensis
CGAATCAAGGGAAAATGGTCCAGGTACTCCTGATGGGTACCTCGCACCAACGGGGTCCCATCATTAGCGTGATATCCAAGCCATAAATCCTTTTTCTCATAGAAATAATATTCAACAATATTATTTATTCAACATATAAACTGTGTACACATGTTATACAGGTAGACCAAAGACACTATGAAATGTGTTTAGACTGTAACTAAGTGTTTAATACATCTAGTATCAATTAGCCTAGGTACCTTCAACCAACCATAACTACAGAGGTAACCTAACAACGAATCTAAAGGACTCACACTAACTACAGAACCTTGATAATGGCAAGAATCCCATTTCGAGCCCAAGCATTATGGCGTATTGTTTTCTGTTAAAGAAAGTTTTGAAAACCATAGGGTTCTTTACAAAAGGGTACCGTGTGGAATGTAATAGCCTTTGTGAACAAAATATATACATTAAACCTCATACACTCGTTTTCTGAAAGTCAAGAAAACCAAAATCCACATTGTTATATGATATATACACACGAAGAGTTTTCTTCCCAAGTAAAGTCTCACATAGTCACTCGAAAGTTTATTAACATGCTTCGAGTTCACCACTAGAGGGTTGGGAGGGAAACCCATGGTATTGAGAAGTTATAGGACCCTAGGCCTAGAGACACACAGAAAGGATTATGGTGGAGCACCAAGACCTTCAGATGGACTGAGAAAGAATATCACTGAATGTTATCACTTCCTCGGGAGGAGGAAGCCAAGAATCGCGAGAAATAACGTTAAAGGAAAACCTTAACTCAAATATTCATATAGGATATAAAGAACCTCACTTTCTCTGAAAAAATGACCCTAGTATTAAACCATTGTCTCAAGTTAAAATCCTTACTAGGAAAGACGAAATACACTTCCTGCCACCACGAAGCGATCCAAGACGCCAACCCCACTTGATGAAGATAGTGATATGCAGAACTAGATGGAGGGTCTCCTAATTAAAAAGAAAAGTTTGGTTAACCCTAAAGGAGCCTTACTAGGATAAGTTATTGCTTAAGGTATAGGGGTTGGTTGGGCCACGTGATGGAGGGGTTGAGTGTCATGAGGAGGGATCAAGAAAGTGACCATCGAAACTTGTACCACAAGACCTCCTTTAATGACTAAACACAGAGCTTTAACTCTCGCTGACATTTATACCTTCCCTCCCATGTGACACATCAATTGTGCAGTTCACTTAACTCTTTTGTGACATGACTAGTTAGGCTGCATTCTCTTAACTACTGACTTGCAGTTAAACTCTTATTTCAGTAAGAATATAGTTGGGATCTCGTTATCCAAACGTCGGTATAAAAGGGACGAGGTTACCCCTTTATTGATCATGCTTAGTTGTTAAAGGAACCCTATCATTTTCACCTAGATATACAATGATACTAAACACTAGTGGTGTATAGTTCTCACCCCTTGATTTTTTTTTATACCAGGTAAATACATTATGTTAAAAATTGTAATTCTCCATCATGCGTGCGTGAACACAAAAATCTCATGTCTAGGGGAAGGATAGGATTGTAGGTTCTAAGCCTAAAACTATTCACATACGTTTTATGAATAGAGATAAAAAGGTTGAAACCTCAGATAAATTCTAGAGCCTATCTTGAACTACTAGACTGATATAAAAGGGTTATCGCATAAAGAGAAGAACTTAAGTTACCTCGCAATTTTTATTTTTTTTTGGCATTTTTGAGGTATATTGTAATACTGAAGGAGAAAATAACAAAACTACCAATTCTGGTCTTTCCGAATTTTGAGAAAACATTTCAGGTGAGATGTGATGCAAGTGGAGTTTCAATAGGAGCAGTCTTGAGTCAGGACAATAGACTTGTTGCATATTTAAATGAGAAGATGAATTATACCAAGAGAAAATACTCCACATATGACAAGGATTTTTATGCCATAATTCAAGCCTTGAAGAAATGGAGACATTATCTTGTCCCACAAGAATTTGTCTTGTATAGCGATAACTAGGCTTTAGAATTCATAACGAGGGAGGAAACATTGAATCAGAGGCATGAAAAATGGGTTGAGTTTATGAAGAATTTTACTTTTGTCATAAAACATATTGTTGGGAATGCTGACAAAGTTGTCGATGCATTGAGCATGAGATATTTGATTCTGCAAGAACTCCAGGTGAAGACCTTGGGGTTTGAACACCTTAAGGACATGTATTGTGATGATACATATTTCAAGGAAGCATATGAGGCATGTGTGAACCCTGTGCTAAGAGACATAAGCTAGTGGACAGAGTACATGATTCATGAGGGATTGTTGTTCAAGGGAAATCAGTTGTGCATACCAAAATGCTCAATGAGGGATAATATTTTGAAAGAAAAGCATAGTGGAGGATTGGCTGGACATTTCGGCCATGATAAAATGTTTGTAGAGTTGAGAAGTTCATACTATTGGCCAAGTATGAAAATGGAAGTGATAAATTTTGTCAACAGATGTAGAATTTTCCAACATGTAAAAGGGAAGAGACAGAACACTAGATTGTATCAACCATTACCAATACCAGAGAGGCCTTGGGATGCAATAAGCATGGATTTTGTGTTGGGACTACCAAGAACGTAAAGACGATCTGATTCCATATTTTTTGTGGTGGATATATTTTCAAAGATGGCACATTTTATCCCATGCCAGAAGACTAGTGATGCAACACATGTTGCAAATCTATTTTTCAAGGAAGTTGTAAGACTTCACGGCCTACCCAGAAGCATTGTCTCGGACAAAAACAAAAAATTTGTTGGTCACTTTTGGAGAACAATGTGAGGAAGTTGGGGACAAAATTTTCCTTCAACTCAACTTATCATCCTTAGATAGATGGACAGACTGAGGTGGTAAACAAAATTTTGGGAAACTTTTTGAGGAGTCTAGTCACTGAACACCATAATAAGTGGGATCAGACACTGCCACAAGAATAATGTGATGCATGAGCATCATTGGAAATTGCATGGAGAAAGCCTTATCAACGTCAAGGAATTTGTATGGGAGCTCAACGCTAGTAGTCACAATAGACATTTTGAAGTCCACCTTAACTCAACGCCAAAATTAATCTTTGTGGAACGCTTGAAATCAGGTCAGGAAATTTTGGAGGTACGCTTGGACGATTACGAGCGAAGTGGGAGATTCCACTACGGCTCTGGAATGTGACCTATCTAGATAGTCATTAGGTTAAGTTATAGAGTAGACAAGTATCTAGGAAAAACCCTAAGAGCCCTCTGTGATAAATAGAGGTTTGTATGCTCGAATGAGGCTAGTTGCTAGTCGGGAGTTGGCTGGAATAGAAGTTAGGAGAAGATTTCAATAGTTTTTTTCGTTCATTTACATTTGTAACCATTTTTCACTTTGGAATAAAACAGAGGAAAATTGATCCAATGCATGGTGTGAACATTCTTTACAATTCTCTATATTGTGTTTACATGAATGAATGAATCTTATTTTGAGTAAATGGAACTATGAATGTTAGGATAAGTTTCAATTGTTTCTCTTCTATCGAGTGGTGCAAGGTGTGCAAACAGGACGCAAGGAGTGCGTTAATGAAATTTGTTTTGGTTTCGAATCTCAAAAGAGGTAACATGAAACTTTCCCTTTGAAAGGAGTGCAAAGAAACTGGTGCAAGGCGTGCATAGTCATCCGCAAGAACCCAAAATTTTGTGTAAAGATCTAGTGCAAGGAGTGCACAGATTCGAGATTCAACTAAGTGTCGAAGGGACTTCGCAAGAAGTTGGAAGAATAGAAGAGGGGTTTCTATTCAAGAAATCCCGAGGATCCGAGTGATCAAAATCTATGGAATGCAAGGAGTGTGCGAGAAATCAAAATATTCATGAGACCAAGCTCAGGAGGAGTAACATTTCTCATAAGTGTTGAAGAGGTCCAAGAATCAGGCTCGTCAAAGGAGAAAAGGTTTGAAACCTTTGAACACCCAGAATATATTCTAACTCAGGAGATAGTGTAACTGCAAGGGGTGAAAGATCTCAACCGTTTGGCCTGAATGCTAGAGAATACGAACTGCCCATCAAGAGGAATGTGTGGCGAACGACCATTGTTTCACTCACTCACACTGTGGAGGAGCCAAAGGGTAGAACGCCAAGAATTCAAGAATCCCGAATCCATGACTTATTCTAAGTCATTGGATCTAGGAGAGATCTGGACCGTTGATTGTCTAGGGTGAAATATCGACATTTCGAGGACCGTAGGATCATAGGTGACAAGTCTTTCGACTTCGCGAAATGCGAAGTCTCAAAATCACCGTGACCTTCAGTTCTGAGGAGAGACTTGGACCATTGATCTAGTGCCATCGCAATTTCGTCTATCAGGAAAATGAAGGCAAGGAGACTCCAAATTCGTGAAGCATGAAACATCGATTTGATCACAGTCATTGACCAAGGGGAGGTCTGAGTCGTAGATCTCGGGTCATTGGGATTTCGGTTATCGAGTGAATAGAGGTAGCAGCGCTCCCAAAGTCGTGAAACACAAAATAGTGACGCTTCTTTCACTCGAGCACATGGTAATCACAAGTGATCACAAGGGAGAAAGGGCTCAACAAAGAGGAGCTAGAGCCCATTTCGCATTGAGATTCGAATAACACATGGGAGAGAAGCCACGGGTCTCAAACGAACTGCGCATTCAGAGAAAAGACCTATGTAAGTGTGTTTGGGGCCTAGTAGAGACCAAACAGTCAATCAGACTCAGTATCTTGATCGATCTTAAAATGGGAGGCCGCACAACCCTTAGGATAGGAGGGGGTATGTATCATTGATTCACAAAATATATCATTTTAATCCATTTTAATCCATATTTAGTGTGAATGTTGTTGACAAAATGATTAAGTTGAATGCTTATGATATTTTAGGTTTATACTTTGTTAAGAAAATTAAAATCTTTTATTGTTTATATCTTTATTTTCAAGTTTGGATTTGAATTTACCAAATGATCCTTTTACTTGATGCATTTCCAAGTATAAATTTGCATGATAATTAGAATAATAGTAGAGAATAAGTATGTGCATATTTATTTTTTAAGTTAAATAATAATTTTAATAAGAAGTAGTTTTCTTTCATTATATTTTGCATCAACCATATTGTTTAGAGTAGTATTCACCGGTTTGGTTCATTAGCTATTAATGATGTCAATTTGATGGGATATGCTATGTAATATTCTTAGAAGTTATTCATGTACACATAAGTGTGGTATTAAAGAGAGTGATGAGGAGAAACTTGGAGCTAGTATCATTCGAAGATTGTTTACTTAAAAAACATTATGCATTTATACTTTTAGCTAAATAAAATGCAATGAATGGCAATTTAATGGAATATTCTATGTAATATGCCTAGAAGTTATTCATGTACACATAAGTTATGTTTGGTATGGAAGAGATTGATGAGGAGAAGCTTGGAGACAACATCATTGTTTACTTAAAAAAGCATTATGAACTTATATTTTTAGCTAAGTAAAATGCAATGAGAAGAGTCTTTGAGTTGGATGTATTGTTTAGGTATCGTAAAATTTGATGAATTATTGTTTGCAACTCTTCACAAAAGATTTAAGGAGTTTTTTTTGGCATTAAGGTTTGTTGATGTGTTAACTTGAGGAAATATTTTTATTGTATTTACATAAAGTTCTTGGTAGGATGATATAAATTTTGACAAGAATCCTTATGTGTAAGTTGGATCTTATGTGTAAGTAATGGTTAAAGAATATAATGCATGATATATAGGAGAAAGAGATTTTTAACTAAAATTTTCAAATGTTAGAAACAAAAACAAAGTTTTGTAGAAAAAAGAATAAATAGTATCTCACCTATAGTTTCTATGTGTAAAGATCATGCATCTCTCATTTGATCAAGAACATGATAAATAAGAGAATATTGAAGCAAGGATCACCATTGGAGTGAAAATTTATAAGATGATGAAGGGATAAGACACAAATATTCCACAAATGAGCAGATACCATATATTATGGTAAAACCTTTGTAAAAGATGATAAGATTGTGTACTTAAGGGACAAGCTAGGGCTCATGGAAATGACTTCCTTATTGATCATGCATTGAACATTTAAAAGGGATTGGGAAGTACAATGAAAGCAAGTAAAGTTATTCCTTAATGTCAGGGGACATTTTCTCAACATGTATTCACAAAGGAAAAAAATGTTTAAATTTATTCCCTAATGTTATGGGACATTTTCTCAAAGTGTATTCACCAAGGAAAAATTTGTTTATTTGGAATTTTATGTAAGGTAGGAAAAAATTATAANAAATAAAATGCAATGAATGGCAATTTAATGGAATATTCTATGTAATATGCCTAGAAGTTATTCATGTACACATAAGTTATGTTTGGTATGGAAGAGATTGATGAGGAGAAGCTTGGAGACAACATCATTGTTTACTTAAAAAAGCATTATGAACTTATATTTTTAGCTAAGTAAAATGCAATGAGAAGAGTCTTTGAGTTGGATGTATTGTTTAGGTATCGTAAAATTTGATGAATTATTGTTTGCAACTCTTCACAAAAGATTTAAGGAGTTTTTTTTGGCATTAAGGTTTGTTGATGTGTTAACTTGAGGAAATATTTTTATTGTATTTACATAAAGTTCTTGGTAGGATGATATAAATTTTGACAAGAATCCTTATGTGTAAGTTGGATCTTATGTGTAAGTAATGGTTAAAGAATATAATGCATGATATATAGGAGAAAGAGATTTTTAACTAAAATTTTCAAATGTTAGAAACAAAAACAAAGTTTTGTAGAAAAAAGAATAAATAGTATCTCACCTATAGTTTCTATGTGTAAAGATCATGCATCTCTCATTTGATCAAGAACATGATAAATAAGAGAATATTGAAGCAAGGATCACCATTGGAGTGAAAATTTATAAGATGATGAAGGGATAAGACACAAATATTCCACAAATGAGCAGATACCATATATTATGGTAAAACCTTTGTAAAAGATGATAAGATTGTGTACTTAAGGGACAAGCTAGGGCTCATGGAAATGACTTCCTTATTGATCATGCATTGAACATTTAAAAGGGATTGGGAAGTACAATGAAAGCAAGTAAAGTTATTCCTTAATGTCAGGGGACATTTTCTCAACATGTATTCACAAAGGAAAAAAATGTTTAAATTTATTCCCTAATGTTATGGGACATTTTCTCAAAGTGTATTCACCAAGGAAAAATTTGTTTATTTGGAATTTTATGTAAGGTAGGAAAAAATTATAATATTGAAATATTTGATTAAATATTATCCCCATGCTCAACATGATAATAAAAGAAAATTTGTGTGAGATGAGAGAGCAAATGCGAAGAGTTAGGGAGATAAAGTTTAGGGTCATACACAATTTTTATAAATAGAACCATTGCATTTATGCAAATGGTTATGTTCTTGGTATTGTAGGCTATATCTATGTGTTAATAAAAGATTTTGTTTATTATTAATGTTTATTCACAAAGGACTATTATCTTAATTGTAATGTTTGTTCTTACTTATTTTTTACATTGCTAACAAATTTGTATGAAATAGGGTATCACTTGACAACTTGTAAATACTTTCAATTTCTCAAAGCTACTTTCATTTTGTACATGTAGTTAGTGTAGTTAGTGGGCTATTACATTGTTGTTTATGTTTTATCTTTGTTTCATGTCAATCAATGATTTGAATCTCCTAACTAAGATTATAAATTTACATTGTCCATTTTCATGAGTAATATATTATTTCATTTTAAGTTCATATATCTAGATTAATGTGGCTAGGCCATAGCTAGAGAGCATGCCATTAAAATGAAATTAAGAATGAACATTTTCCATATGATGAATTCAATCTTATCTTCTTCTAACTAAAAGTAATTTATAACCAAATCTAATAAGCTATGTAAAGTAACATAACATTAATAAACCAAAATGAAAACAAATTAAAAATTCATAACATAATTAACAACAACAACCTCTCTTTACCTTGATTCACTCTTTAAATTCATTCTTATGAGACAATTTCAAAGATGTCCTCCTCCCTACAATCATATGTCCTAGATATTTTGGATAGTTTGAACTAAGACCCCTAGAATCTAGTAGAATTGGTAGGGATGATCCCCTCTTTGGATGTAGGAGATAATTCCACCACCCTTCATAAAGGTGTTTCATGGTCTGAATATTTCTTCCATAAATATAATTTTACCTTTCAATACAATGAATTGAATCACAAGACTCAATATCAATGGTATCCTCGCTCAAAAACCCTCCATAAAAATTCAAATCACGTGATAAAGATACCATCAATGGTATCCTTTCTCACAAAATATCTAGAAAAATTCAAATCACTTGATAGAGATACCATCCTCTCACTACATATAGACTTATTATTTTATTGCATAAGAAATTTGTCTACTTCTTCCATATTTTGAATAGAAGAGAGTTGAACATGTAGATTAGGAGGTAGTGTAGTAGAATTACTGGAAATATTGAGATCCTATTTGATATTTCCTATAATATTTCTTCTTTGTAAAGGATAGAGAATACTAATCCAATCCCACCTCCTAATATAGTGCTTCATCTCCCCCAACACTAATCATTATCCCATAATCAACGGTATGTGAAGGTCCTCAACATGTAGGTTGACCTCTATCTTGTCCCCAATCTCTTAAAAATTTCCCTTTAGGACACTAGCTCAGCGACAAACTTCTAAGATTTGTTCCTTAGAATCTTCCCTTTATATCTAGTCCACATGATTACTCTCTTAACATATTCCCTTTCTATCTGGTCCACATGATTACACTCCCTGACATAATTTTCAACTCATATCTCCTTCTTTAGCCACACTTTTTGAAGAAAATCATTTCATAGTCCTTATGCACGTGACCATATGCATGACACCTTTTGCATCAAAATGACTTGCCAAACATTTTTGAAATAAACCTTTTCATAGTCCTTGTGCATGTGAACATATGCATGACACATTTTTCATCTAAATGAGATTTTCTTATGAGCAATAATTTTGGAATACTTTTGACCACTCATAAATACTAAGGTTGACATCTATATCTATTAGCAATCTCTCCATAGACCTAACATTACTAGTCAAAAACCTATTATCAATTAGAAGTGTCTCACCAAGCGAATTTCCAATAACTATTAGGTCATATACTATCAAAATCTCCATGGGTAAGGCACATAACTTCACCTAGACTTGAGTTTTCTTCATAAATGCATCCTTAAAATTAAATAAAGAACACCATGGCTTCATGGATATGAATGAATTATCTCTGAACCATGATCCTTTAAGAATGGATAGAGCTTCTTCCTACAAATTGAATAGGAACCATAACCAACCCCGAGAATGAAGGTTAAAGGATGAACTATAACCAAGAATTAGACCCATGTCTATTGAATCCAAATCGCAAGTTATTCCAACTTCACATGACCCATGAATTTTCCTACTAGAGTCTTTCCTACCAAATCACCTACATATTCAATGACCGCCAAAAAAAAACCCACTCCCTCACTCTTCACCACCTTGTGCCTCTTATTTCCCTTCACCTCATTCACCCATGCATGTCCTTGCAATGGTTGTAATTTCAATTTCTCACCTATAAAACCACCCTCTCCTACCTCTAAAACCCTATCCTTTCCATCATCCAACTCATGGAACGAAAAATATGAGTATTGAGTGGGCTTCATAATTTTGAGAATTAATTCTTCCCGGACCCCAAAACTAGATGTCTTTTCTAGTATTTATGTCCTCTCCTTCTAAAGATGTTTGGTGATAATACACCAAAGAATGATATATATTCGAATAGTACTCTTGCAAAAGGGTAATAACTTTTTCCATATTATCAAACGAACCACTTTTCTTAAGTTTGGATTCAATACTATATTGGACTCGTTATCCCCCAAGGCCATAAGGAGCCTTTCCACCAACATAGCAATTCTATGGTAGTTAGCAAAGATTTCATATTTGGTTAAGTAGTCTTATACTCCACAAGATGAATATCTTCCTCCATCCCTCTAACCGATTTTAACGGTAGCTCTAGATATAGATTCTAGAGGAGAATTTTCTACTCATGATGACATTGGAAAATGACGCATAGTAGGCCACATATCAATTGAGAGTGATTTTTTATGCATAGAGGAGGATTTTTGATCTAGACAAGTAAGAAGGGTAGGTGATCTACCCAACATTTATCACCTGATCGATTTTGTATACAGGTTCCATCACTAACATTTATCACCTGATCGATTTTGTATACAGGTTCCATCACTGTATGTTGAAAATGGAGAATATTGATTTCACTTACATAACTTGAATAAAATGAAAATAAAATAATGCCTTGGCCATGAAGGGTTTGAAGCTACTCTAGAAAACCCTAGCTATTAGAATAAAGCCTCGTTTGTCAAGGGTTTCAAGCACCTCCACAAACTCCTAGATTTTGAACTCCTGGACCCATTCAAGAAAAATGAGTAATAATCACATGGATTTTGAGAATCCTTGGGTGTTAAATCCACTCTCTCGAGATTTTCAGCTTGATCTTGGTGGCATAGTCGGGTCAATTAGGCATCTCGCACTATTTTCCTGATATACATCCTTCTCTACGTCTAGGTGTTACGGTGATATTCACTTTCCCCCCTCAACACTAATCTGTGATCTCAACATTCACATCATGGTTGCCTACTACAGGACAAGGTCAAGGAGGATATCCATCTAGGCGATTTCTATTTTCTATTGCTGCTTCCAAGTCTGGATTCTCTACCATTCTCTTGCTTAGTTATTAAGTCCCGTTAATTTTTTTTCGTTGTTTTAGGTTCATTGAAGACACTGCGAATTTAGACTGGTTGAGATAAACAACCAAAGAAAGGAAAATTTGCCATTCCCAAAATCCTAAAATTTCAAAAACCCTAGAAAGTTTTAGCGTTCATCAACCACATTCAAACCATTAAGCTCCAGTTGAGCATCTTGTATATGGTTCCCAACAAAAACCCACTTTTTCTGAATCCTAAAATTTCAAAAACCCTAGAAAATTTTAGCGTTCATCAACCACATTCAAACGATTACGCTGCAGTTGAGCATCTTGTATATGGTTCCCAACAAAAACCCACTTTTTCTGACGGATCAAAAGGGTCTCCAACTCTAGATTTGTGTGCCAGTCTGCCAGAAAAGGCTGATTACCTATAAAAAAAAATATTGTTTTCTTTCGACTTTAGAATCTTCCATGGTTCGAAGGTTCCATTTTTTCCCGAGTTTGGACGAAGTATTCTTTGTCTTAGGTACCCATGCTTGCGTGCCTCTCTCATATTACAATTCACTGGTAAGTTTTTTTATGCAAGAGGTTTCACTATTAAAGAATGGATGATGAAATAACTATTTGCATCACATATATATGTAGTGGATTTATTATTTTAATGCTGTAAGTTTGATTGAAGAACCCTTGATTAGGGAATGGCTTGAATCCATTTTCCGGGATACTCAATACTTTTATGTTTCTTTGTTTCTTCCATGCATTCCAGGATACTCAATACTTTTATGTTTCTTTGTTTCTTCTGTGCATTTATTACTTTGCACACCTCTATTTTGTGAGATTGCAATCGTTTACATAGATGAATGGAATTCTACCTTGGTACACAAAGAAAGTAGATTTCATAAACCATGTCCAACGCTGAATGACCATGTCCAACGCTGAATGACCATGTCCAAAACTGAATGCTAAGTTTCCATGAAAGAATAAACCATGTCCAAAACTGAATGACCATGTCCAAAACTGAATGCTAAGTTTCCATGAAAGAATTCAATGAAGTAAATCAATACATTTACAATGCATAAACCTTGTCCAAAACATTCACATTACAGAAACCTTGTCCAAAATTGAATGACCATGTCCAAAACTGAATACTAAATTTCCATGAAAGAATTCAATGAAGGAAATAAATACATTCACATTGCATAAACCTTGTCCAAAATTGAATACTAAATTTCCATGAAAGATTTCAATGAAGGAAATAAATACATTCACATTACATAAACCTTGTCCAAAATTGAATGACCATGTCCAAAACTGAGTACTAAGTTTCCATGAAAGAATTCAATGAAGGAAATAAATACATTCACATGCATAAACCATGTCCAAAACTGAATACTAAGTTTCCATGAAAAAATTCAATGAAGGAAATAAATACATTCACAAAGGTAGTAATAGGTCTTGTTATCTCCTTAGTTGATTCAAAAAATCTAAAATCCCTATTAATGTTGTTGAAAAAATAATTACGTTGAATGGTTATGATATTTCATGTGTATAGTTTGTTACAAAAATCAAAATATTTTATTGTTTATCACTGTTTTAGGGGAAGCATAAAAAAAAATGATATCTAATTGCAAATATTTAACAAGATGCAATCACACAAATTGAAAAAAAATATTTTTAAGTGGTAAAACCCTATAGAGAGAAACATGTGAGAGAGTTGGCTTAGGTTGATGGACAGTTGGTATTGTCATTTATGTCAACCATTGGAGAGTGATATTATAGATTGATGTCAACCCTTAGTGATTGATGTGAACCCTTGGAGAAAGTCCGGTAGTGAATTCCGGTAGCACAAAGGTTTGGGTAATGGACCCAAGGTTGTTTAATGTATAATGGTATGTGTTTTAATATATTTTAAGGCAATACTATTCTAGATGGATAGTACATGTCATTCCATTTCTGTTCGTATGTGGAAAGTCCCATAATTCCTCACGCTTAGAGAGTTATGGCCATGCGAAGTTGGAGAACCAAGGTTTGGGTAATGGACCCAAGTTTGTTTTATGGATAATGGTATGAGTTTTGATATATTTTTAGGAACGTCTATTCTATATGGATAGTACATGTCATCCCATTTCCATTGGTATGTTGAACGTCACATAACTACTCACAGTTAGAGAGTTATGGCCATGTGAAGTTGGAGAACCCTCATGAGTCATCTAAAAGCCCCAAAAGGTCAATATAGTCAAAGTGGTTTAAGAGATTTTAGAAGGTAAATAATAAAGTGAAATGATGATTGTACTAGATAAGTAAAAGTCGTAACTTCTTCATAACAAATCCAAATTCAGTAAGACCAAATGAATTGGTTAAATTACAGTGTGTAATATTCTGTGTACAATTTTCAGATCCATACAACAAATATTCCGTGCCGGGAATGCTCTACAAGTTCGCTCTCTAGAATAAGCCAGAATTCAACAAGGTATGTCATTTTGCTATAACTCATTTTTTGAGAGGTTCCAAGTAGTGACACCTAGAGGAATTGCATAAAACACATTGAATAACATTTAGTACTATTTTCATATCTTTATTCATTAGGGGTACATAATTATGATTATTTCAAGTTAGGGTTGTTGACTAATCCAAAACTAGTCATGTGAGACTAAAGTAAAGTTTGATGAAAATGATAGTCTTTTGTTGTTAAAGTTAAGGAAGGTTTGCAGGTATGTGATCATATACACGAGGTCTATT
>SNQJ01S0240957.1:6429-16670 GCA_010110895.2 Picea sitchensis
GCTATGATATACTTTGATAGATATACTTTTCTTTGTGCTTCTTAGATGTATGGGTGTAGATATGACATATATGAAGGTGTTGAGTGCTAGACCAATTTTGTTGTTGCTAAGTGCTAATTTAACCTAGTTCTAAGTGAATGTTGCGGTGATATGCACCATCTGCAGAGTGCCATGTGGGTTAAATACAGATGAATGATCTATGATAAAGTGTTTGCTAAGTGTTAGAATCACAGATCTGTGTCCCAGCTAAGGTTGCAGACACTTGAGTCTTGCAACCACCCCTATCTCTACCTCGGATGAGACTTCATCTACTTCATAGGTGTTGCCGAAAGGGCCAGTAGTTAGGGTTTTGTTGGTGCGATGTTGAAGCGGTGAACCCTGGGTATGCCTCTGTGCCAACAAATGGTTCCATTTCCAGGACCTGAAACGATGATTGTTGGGAACTGAGGAAGAAGAAAATTTGTGCAAAAGGAAGCTCTGTGCATAGATTTGTTTCCCTAGTGCGCAACTTTTTTCTCGACCTGTGAAGATTTATGCCGGGAATAAGGTTAGATCTGAAGAAAGGAAGATCATATCCGAAGAAAAAAAGCGAGATCTGAACGCTCTGTGCTCTAAGAAAAGTAAAAGTGGAAATTTCTGAAAGAAAGAGGTCAGATCTGCAGAAAAGAGGTAAGATATGTAAGCTCTGTGCTCTAATAAAGGTAAGAATATTCAAAAGTTCTTAGATATGGAAGCTTTAAGTGAGATAAGTGATTTTTTTTTGTTTCTAGATCATGGATCTAAGTATGTTTGATAGATTTTGTCCTAGCTTAAAAACTAGGGCATTAATAGATGAAAGAAAGTTTGATATGAATAGATCTGATAAGTATAATGATAGATATGTTATACCTATGCATAGAAAGAATGTTTGGACTAACAAATGGATGCAGGATCCTAGAAAGAAATTTGTGCAGGCTAGCCATTATGATCCTAGCGTGTATTACAAGAAGAGTTGGGGATCATTGAAGAGAAAGAGAGGATTAACCCTTTGTTATAGTTGCAGAAGACCAAGACATCTTGCTAAGGAATGCCCTGGGAAAAAACCTAGTTGCCTCTGTTGTAAGGCTATGGACCATGAAGTACTGGATTTCCCTAGAATGATTGCTAGACTTGAAAAGATGAATATGGAGCAAGCAAACCCTGAAGGAGACCAAGAGACTAAGATTATAGAAGAACCCCAACAAGAATCAAAGAAAGTATTAATACAGAGGAAAAAAACCCTGAAGGAACATAAAGATGTCTAATTACCAGAGATCTTCAAAGAAAAGGAGAAAGTCAAAGCAAGAATAGGGGAATCTGACATTGAATGTATTCTCGATAAAGAAACACAAGTGAACATTATGCCAGAAAGAACTTGGGAAGCTATAGGGAAGCCTGCCATGATTCCTTCATTGGGACGAATAGGACTATTTAGAGGAAAACTGATGATGTTATGTGAAAAACTCGCTCAGATACCTATGATAGTCAATGGAACTTCAACAAAAGAAGACTTTGAGATTATAAAATTCATTGAGACAACGCCCCGTTTACTATGCTACTCGGAAAACCTTGGATTGAAAGAGATCAAGCCAGAAAGAAGGAAGAAGAAGAGGTTTTAGAACAACAGAGACAAGAGTTAAAATATTTCATGACTAAAAGGATTGCACAATTAATAAAAGAATAAGAGAACCACTTGAAACCATTTGACACTAGAAGCCCAGATGTCGAGGCCAAAGCTACACAAAAGGATGAAATTTCTACCCCAGACAAAAAAGAAGTGATATGCCTCAAACCTAGGAGAGAATCTCACCAGCACGAAGTGACTATGTCCAAGGAAAATAAGAATCAAAATGAGAAGAGAATCACCGAGACGAAGCTCACTGGAAAGAAGGCTAGAAAGCTAAGTAAGAAGAAGGCTAAGATTGAAAAATTACAGATGATCCCAGAGGGCACCTCGCAGCAAGACACTTTGCAGAATTGGATCTTCGTCGGGATATCAGAACAACGACATATGCCACTTCGCCGAGGCGAAGTAATATAGCCGTTGAAAGCGAATATAACCGTTCGAATGCCACTCTGAATGGGTCCGAAAGCATTTATGGCTTGCCACTAGACTGTTAGACTATGTCATAATAGACATAACATAAGTTAATGCAACCTCATACCCGTTGCAAGCAGACCGTTGCTAAGTTTCCCTACTTAGTCCGTCGTGCCACACACCAAGAATACTTTTTTCTAAGTGAGAATTTGAGCCTGAAACCTGAGATTACTTCACCCTGTGATCATTGCCTTGTTCCCATGTTCACTGTAGTCTCTGAATTCATTTCACACCCGAGCTAGTTGACCCAAGCTTGTATGTCGGACGAGCTCAGTGCTGCTGAGAAAGTAGTTGAAGAAGTTTTGATTGAATTAATGACTGAGAGAGTCAGGTCAGAGTGAGGATTATCTATAGAAGTCCAAGAATCATCAATGAGAGGACCCCAGGCCTCCCCTTCCACTTCTCGCGCCGGTCCATTCCGACCAACCGATGAGAAACGGACCAAGCACAGGGATGACATCGCAAATGCCGAGCTTATCCCACACATTCTACCTACTTACTTACCACCTCTAAGCGGTTCCATCAACTGTGACAGTGTACCTCACGACTTTGAGTACACTTTGATCACCGCGTACCTTCTGAAAGGGGTGCGTGCAGTTCGTGCTGACCAGGATAAGCTCGCAGAACTGAAATTTAGTGATTTTAACCTTGGAGATCGTAAAGTTTACAACATGTTATCCCCGCATAAGTACTTAACCAGGACCAAAGGCAATAATTCTAATATTTTCCCGCAGTCATGGAACCAGAACCTCACGCAGTCCACACTTTTTAATGTAATGAAGATCCCGCACTTCGGCAGACACCAGGAAGTCAATGCATGCGTCAAGTTGTTGTTGTCCTGCTACCATGGAGGATACTTATGGTTGGACCAACGCATCACTATGGATGCGACCTTGATCAATCAGATCATAGGCCTTAGTATGCAAGGCCCTGACCCACAAGAGTTTTACCCTGGAAAGACCTCAGACCGAGCACTAGCACAGAGGATAAAAGAAACTTATGGTGATGTTGAGAAAGGCACGTGAGGCTACAAGGTAGCCTTTATCCAGAGTGGCACAGTGCGCCTTGCCTATCAGCTGATCGCGGGAAAGCTAGTTCGCAAGAACAGACCAACACAAGTGACTGGATTTGTAGTCGACCTCACAGGGAAGTGCACCGAGGGACTACAGATGAACTGGGCACAGTACCTTGTAAACCAGCTAGAGCTTGATTGCAGAGAAGTGCAAGACCAAGGGTACGAGTTCCATTTTAGTTGGTTTCTCATACTAATCGATTTCATCACCTGGGATCTACTAGAAGGTGCCACTTTTTTAGAGATCGAACCCTTCGAACCACTGGCCGCGAAGTTCTGTATGATGTGGTACTCCAGTGACATGAACAAGCAGTGGCAGTCCAATGTCATATTCCATGCCTATTACAACCAATTGAAGAATGCAATCCAGTATACACTGCGCCTCACCCCAAACACACTTCATAGGTTTAGACATTTGATAAAATTCAGTGCGGACCACCAATTCACCTATATCATAGCTCGTGCCGATGAGCACAAACATCAACTCCATTCATACTACAATTTGACAGAAGAAGACTTGGAGCAGATTACGAAGGAATGGTCGGCGAACCTCCTTTTTGCAGCATACCCCGTAGAAATGTCCGACGTGGAAATCCCTGAAGCTATGCCGGATACACCTGGACCAAGAAATACTAAGAAGGATGATTAAGTTCAAGATGTCCATAGCACATCCACGAATACTACTTCAATCTCTCCTGCACAAGGAGGTGATGGTGAGTACTGGGTGGAACATACGTTGAGAAAAACAAAGGCGAGGTTACTCCACCTAGAGAGGAGGAGGATCCCACTAAGAAAAGGAAGATTACCCCACCAAAGTCTTCATCCCAAAAGAAAACTAAGGCCACTTTGACTACGTTTAAGACTACCCTCACACAGGATGACTTTGACTTCCTAATCGCTGCGCTGAATGATGCTTCACTAGAGATCACATAAAAGCAAGAAGCGAAGCAGGAGGAGGTATTCAACCGAATCAAGGGCGAACTTCAAGAAGTGCAGCAGGAACTCCAGTCCAGCAGAGTAGTTTCTACTGCTCCCTTGACAATTGGAACAACAGGAACATGCGATGAGCCCACCCAATTACACCAGATCGCCCAGAAAGTCGAAGCTTGCCTTCGAGGAGCTCAAGAAGACATAGATCAAGCCACCCAGGCTTTGACACAAGTATAGAGAGCACTTGTAGAACAACAGAGTAAGGCAGAATGGAAAAATCTTTCCCTACAAGTGAAGTGGGATGAGGAAAAAGCACAGTTACAACAGAACAAGGACCAGTTGCTAGCAGAGCAACTTGAAGTATAGGAAAGTGTTCACAAAGCACTTCACTTTGTGATGGTCATATAAGTGAATATTGAAGAACGTGTTCCACAAGAGGTGGCACAACTTGAAGAAGTAATCCAACAACTTCAGCAATGCATCGCTATTGTGAGTGGGAAATCCCTCTATGGACTAACACTTAGGATTTTATCATGCATGCAGAAAAGATCTAAAGATTCCTACTTTCTACCATCATCCCTGACCTAATCCCCATTATTCTTAAGCAAATACGTAGTTAATAAGATCAAGTGAGCATACCTTATTTTGGGCATTTGATATTGATCTTCCTTCACGCTTGGTCGCTCTTTGACTGTAGCTCTCCTCCCAAGGCTGACCTGCATTCACAAAAGACAAACAAAGAACTCCACATGCATTTGATCTACAGATTAATGGGTTAGATATTTAATCAAAATATATGCAATAAACCATGAAAACCTCATATGGTGGGACGGGAAAAGTATTTCTTTATTATTAACTTCAATAAATCAACTTACAATGATGAATCCAACCACTACTCCACGAACCTGGTCCTGGGCTCCTCTTCAACTGTCCTCCAACTTATTTTATCTATACTTCTCTTTGCACAAGGATGGCTAAAGGTTGGGACAAAGGGAATGCTCAATCGGGTATAGTTTCTTTACTATAATTCTCCCTCTTCCAAATGGGACCTCTAACCCTTCTTTTATAGGCTAGAAGAAGCTAGGTATTTGGTCGAACTTCCGGTCATGCATGGCCGAAAGGTTTAGTTAACTTACCCAAAGTTGTGTGTTTCATCAGCAACTTTCCTTTTTTCGTGCTTTTGTAGGTACACGTGAGCTGTCTTGGGTCAGCTAGCGTGTACACACATGCAGTAATGGAGTAGGGTGCGTGGGCCTTTATAAAACGGGTTTTTAACAAGAGTTGTTCAGCAGTGTTTTGGCAAAGAATGAATCTCAGATGGCCTGATTCCAGGTAAGCACGTCTGGTGCAAATTAGGGTTATAAAATATGCCCCCTAATGTGTGAGGTTAGAAGAGCATCTGATGGCCGAAATACATTGAAAATCTTCACCGATGTGCCTAAAAAGTGAGCCCAGGGACCAGGAATTGGGAGGTGTCATCTGCAAAATAATAATTGTCTCACTGAGGTGGGCATACCCATGCTCAGGATAAAATAAAATCATGGCTACCAATCAAATACACTGTAGATCCATGCCATATAAACATATAAAGTGTAGCTGCGAGCAATACATAGCGGAGCTACATCTTGAAATAAAAAAGTTATATGTGTAGAGTATCCATCTTCTTAGAAGCTGATAAGGCCTGATGGCTGGAGATGAGGTCTTCAGAGCTCGAGCAACAACTTCAAAATCTTCAAAACTCGGGTAGGAGTGTAATATGAGTGTACGACTTCACTACCCAGAGGTCTTTGACGGCTCGTCGGTCATGGACTAGAGAATCTTGATTATCAGACTGAAGGCTTCATTGATTTCGAACAAAGACTTGATTAGACATTCAAGATGGTCGGGCATGAGGGCAAGAGACAAATTGAAGAGAGGTCGACTCAGGCTTTGTAAAAACTTCCCTTGGAAAACAACATGACAAATGATGAGACTTAGGCAGCATGGCATTAACATAAGTTTATGAGGCAGGAGGCAATGCAAACTCTCCATATGTTTGGAAGAATAACCAAACGGAGGAGGACACAACTCTATGTAGCGAGAACAACTTCCTAAGGTCGTATTAAATCCCAGAGTTTGACGAACAAACAAATAGATTGTGCTTTATCCAAGGGCGACTCATTGTGCTGCCAATAAAGAAAATAATTTTCCCTTCCTCTTTTTGGGGTATATTTGATTTTTTTTGTCTTTTTCAATAATTTTGGAAAAAGAATAAAAGAATGTTACGTTACAAAGGAGGATCGAGTGTCGCAAACATACTAGTTCCAAGCGCACGGAACATAGGGATGCTCAGGGAAAAGGGACATATGAAAGGAAAGGGCACTCGTGAAAAATCCTCCAGGGGCCAAAGGTGTCAAGATGCAGAGGCAAAGTGCTACAGGGATTGCATATAAAGCATGCTTCAGATGGTTCAGTTGAGAGCAACATGGAGCCGACATTAGGCCAAAGACGTGGGTATGAAAATGTGATTAATAAAACACACAATGGTAACATCCTTCGATGTAAGTTTAACAAGCCCAAAGAAGGTAAGCTCAACGGTTTTTCATATTTAGAGAGTTTGAAAAAACGTAAAAGGAGACTCCACTAGGGTACCTTTTTCGAAGGTAGTCTAGTCGGTTCGAAAAAGGGGTAAACTAGCACCGAAAAGACATCTATTCAAAACCATTTTAACGAGTGTGATAAAAACAAGATCACTCGGCCATTTTTTCATTTTTAAGGAGTCTGAAAAAAGCTTAGCTATGGACTCCGTCAGGAATGTTCTTATGGACCATTTTAACAAGTGTGAAATAATAAGGTCACTCGGCGATGTTTTCAATTTTAGGGAGTCTGAAAAGAGCTTAACTATGGACTCTGTGGGGGTTCCTTTTTCGTACATTTAGTCCCTCATGCTCGAAAAAGGGTTAAAATGATACCTGAGAGTACTCTTCTAGAGAACTAAAGTTCCTTAGAGTATACCTTTGTTCGTACAGTTGACTTTCCGGATCGAAAAAGGGGTAAACTACCACCAGATAGACGTGACTTCAAATTTCAGTTTAATAAGTGTGAAAGGCCACAAGATCGCTCAACAATCTTTTCATGTTTAGAGGGTCTGAAAATGGCTTAAAAGAAGACCCGTTATGTTTTTTGGGAGTCCCGAGGGTGAGGTCAAGTCTAGTGAAAAGGAATCATGCAAATGAGGCTCAAACTCGTAATCGGGAAAAACAACAAGGACTCCCGAGCCTACATTCATTAGTGACAACATGGACACCATAACGCAACCAAGATCTACCTAGGGCATCCATGTTTCGGTAAGCTCTACCACCAAATCGTGACACTTCTAAAGAAACAATGATGGTTCTGTGTCGCAACATGATGGGATCGATCCTATGGAAAAGGGATAAAGACAACGAGATACAAAAGTCGGGGTGGAAACCTACCCTACATGCTCAAGTTGATCATCTAAGGTTTTTCCCACGGACCATCAAAAGTGACCCAAAACTCCAAAAAAAAATAAAATGTCCTGATACCCGATCATACCCTTCCAACGCAACTCCTGAATCACTCTAAATGGTTTTCGGTTTAAACAAAATGATAAGGGGGGCCAAAAAAGTGACAAAAAGGAGCCAAAAAGTCTATAAATAGAAGCTAGCAGCTCATTATCACCATTGTTGATTTGGAAATTGACTCTGGAGAAAAAAAACCCCTTTGATAAAAGTGGTGATTCCGGGAGCTACAGTGGACGAAACGACCATCTGTCTGGACCAAGTAAGTATAAACTCTCTCCTCTTGCAATTTAAATATTTATTTATGCTTTTGGTTTCAAGTTTTGGGGGGGCGTCGACCTTCAAAAGGTCAGCCCTAGGTCCACGCGGGTTGTCTTATGACAGGCTGCGTGTACACTTGGGTAGAGGAAAAATTGCACGCGTGTACACACGACTGTCATCATTACAGCCCGCATGGACCCCTTTATTTAATGATTTTTTTTTAAAACAACAAGGGTTAACCCTTTTGAACTCGGTGTTTTGTAGGATGTATGTTCACTGGAGGGAAAGAGAGCATGAGGAGGTTAGTGAGTTGGTTGGGGAAGACCCCAATGTTGTTGTTTCCTTAATGCAATGTGGGCTGCTCAAGTTATTCCTATGTCCTTTTATGCGGGCACAACCTAGGATATTGAATGCCTTGGTTGATTATTGGCATCCTGACGTAGAGGCCTTTATGTTAGAGGGGTAGTCACTGGTGCCTACGACAGAAGACATATATTTTTTGACTGGCCTCTTCAGGTTAGGGGAACCAGTCAATTTCCAGACATTTCCTTCGAGGCCTCATAACATATCGGAATTGATAGGACTTTATTGTGAGGCTGGTACAGACCGATCGAGCTCACAAGTGCCCATAAGCAAGATTACGGACTTATCACTGTAGGCGATTGTGTTTCTTATTGGGCGGATGACTAGTTCTGTGGCTCTACATCAGGTGTCTCGTGCACAGATGAACTGTGCAGTCCAGTGCTTAAATGCACAAATATTTGACTGGAGCACTACACTGCTAGAGTGTATGAAGAGGCAGCTGACAGATTGTTGGTTGCGGACGTAGAGGAACTTCGAATTTGGGACGATTCTATGCTCTTTCTTCTTTGAAAGAGTTCCGATTTTCAGTCCTCGAGTGGTGGTACGAGGACATCAGGCCTCTCTTCCTGCAATTTGCAGATGGGCAGTGTTACTACCACGACAGGGTGGTGGAAGGACCAATGCGTCCTTTGATGATGATTTCTTTGCTTGGTTGTCGCAACAGATCCCAGTCATAGAGGATTACCTGTATGCTGGGATTGATTTCTTAAGAGATCCTAAGATATCAGTACCTCCTGGCGAGGAGCGAGGATAGATGGGTAAGTTGGCATCGTTGTTGTTGTTGTTGTTTTTTTTTATACCAGAATATTTGACAGATACATGTCTATTATGTGCAGATGTGGGACCAGTGCGACCTGCGGATTATGCGAGGAACATGCATCATCCTCGGCCAGGGGCCGCACCTGCCATCACAAGGGGACCAACAACATCAGGAGAGCTTCCAGCTAGTGAGGATGAGAGGGTTTTGAGATGAGTCGAGCGAAATTTTGCCTCACTCACCCGCACAATCCTATGGTAGAGATTGAGGATCTTCCACCATCTATGCAGCCTCATGTAGTGGGGGCACCCCGGATGTGGGTCCGACTATTTTTGCATTTGGCAAACGTTGTTGATCATTATAACAGGGCCCACAGGCCCTGACCTTAGTTAGTCTAGATTTTCACGTGTCGAGAGCACTATTTGTATATATTTTTTTAGGGCATAAGCCCCATGACTCGTTACTGGTCATACTTTTGAGGCGCTTGCGTCCACCTATGTACTCTGATGATTGTGATATTATATATGGATTTTTATGTCTTTTTGTGTCTTATGGATCATATTTGCCTTTAAAAATGTATTTACATGTTTATGTGTATGTCTTTTTATATGTGTGCGAGATGCCAATCTAAAATTTGATTAGCTAGAGTATCTATAATTTGGTTTAATCTCCTAGGAACATGAAAATATGTAATATAATCAAAGCTTCGTTCTAAGAGACGTACCCTAAGGAATCGTCGATGTAAATTCAGATCATGAACACGGTAGACTATATTTAACTAAGACACAACTAGCTGAGCATCTAAATAGACCCGGAGATGAGAGATACCAAATGACAGGGTGTCACGAAGTAACTCAATAACTACACTATACTCGGTGACATTGTTTGTGGTGTCACCTAGACATATACCTCTGGAAGATAATAACTGGCCTCGAGGTGTAAAAATTACCCAAGCTGCGGAGGCAAGCCTCCGAGTATGCCGGCTAGCACCATCTGCATACCCAATGAACACCTCTAATTCACTTGACATCTGCCACAGTGACGAAAGATAACATAAAAAATGACACGTCCATAATACTAAAAGAAACTAGAAAGTAATAGTATAAAGACTATACATATGTTACAAAAAGTTACCCAAGGTGACCTACCTATGAGTAATACTTCTTGAGGTAGAGCCCATTTCTACGCTCCGCCAAAGCATTTCCCTCAAAGTTGACTAGA
>SNQJ01S0240961.1:0-13585 GCA_010110895.2 Picea sitchensis
GCACGAGGTGTCTGCTTTAGGTGATATCGGGCTTTCTTCAACCTGTACACATGAGATTTCTCATCATATATAACGAGTCTTTCTGGCTGATTGATGTAAACTTCTTCCTCAATCTCACCATTGAGGAAGGTTGTCTTTACATTCATCTGATGTAGTTTCCAACTCATGGATTATGGATGGAAGTGTATCGAACTACTGAATCAAATGTCTTATCATAGAAAACTCCCTCTGTTTGTGGGAATTTTCTGGATACAAATATCACTTTATATTTCTCGACACTTCCATCAGTTGCATGTACCTTTTCCCCTTGTAGAGTTTGTTGAGTTTAGACAGGACTTTCATGGCCTACTATGATATCAATTGGAGCAACTGGATCAATAATTGTCTCCCTTTGAACTTCTGAGGGGGAGAAGGTGATGTCTTTTCTTTTTTCTCAATTTGTTTGACTCCCTCTGAGTCAAGTAACTCCCTCTGAAGTTTGAAAGATAGATATCTTCTTTTACTTGTTTTGCGAGATATTTTATGTCTTCTTAGGTGCTCTACTGAATCTTCAGTATTTTATAGCATAATAATCAATCAATAAAGGTTTGGACTCCCGTACCAGGGATAATGGTCCAAGTCATGAGGGCTCCTACACTAGAGATAATACCCTTCACTTATTAAGAAAGTAATCAACTATAGGTTTAATGATTAAATAAAAAAATTTACCTGAGTTTGCAGTCATGCTCAATTTTGTATTTGTTTTAGAGGAAGTAATCCTCATCTCTCTTTTCTTCATCCTTTTGAGGTGGGTTTGGTTCAATGTCAACTGTGGAAGCATATTGTCTTCATTTTTTCATGGTCAAACAATTTATTGCATAGTGTCCATATTTGTCACATATGAAGCACTGGATCTATGAAATATCTCTTCTCTGATTATGGCATGAAGCCGATGGAGTGTTTTCATCTCTGAATGTTTGTCTGAAGTTTCTTTTGAATATTCCTCCTTTCTTTGTATGAAGTGCAAGAGCATGGTTATCATCAGGGGAGTGTTCCACTCCTCTATTTCTAAGTCTAAGCTCTTCTTGGGTACATTCTGTCCACAGACGATCAAAAGTGGGTAATTTTTCCCTTCCACTGATGCTTTGAAGAAAATGTTCCCAATGTTTTGGAAGATTGTTGAGAGTGGACAAGACAAGTTCTCTATCAGACATGTCTTCTCCAATGGCACCTAGCTGATTTTTGATCTCTGATATCTTCATAAAGAAGGTAGCAACTGTATCACCTTTTGTCATCTTGGTTCTTTGAAGTTGGCCCTTTAAGGTAAGGGATATGAGGGTGTTTTCACTCTCAAACATATCCTTCAATGCTTCATACATTTCATAAGCTGTCTTCGGGTTGGAAATATGAGGTAGGAGATGATCTCTTACTGAGTATATGATTATTTTCTTTTCCTTGACATCTTATTCCCTTCTTATTTCCTTCTCTTCATCGGTAGCTGTCTCTGGTAATGTATTTTGTATCACACTCAAAATATCATCTTCTTCAAGGGTGATCTGAAGCCTTGACTTCTAGGAGCTGAAGTTTCTTGATCCATCATGCCTATCTTCCACTAAGGTTATGTTCTTCATATTTTCAGATTTCTTCACAAACTCTCTCCAACTGGACTTAGAAAACCTAATGGCTAGGTTAGACTTGCAACCTTATATTTTGTTGGACTTATGAATGTCAACAATAAACTTTGAGAGTGTCACAGTAATACTGTTGAGCTGAAACGTTCCTTCAATGAGCTGCATGAACCCTAAAATAAAAAATTCTGCAGAAAATTGCGAAACCCTAGGGCCAAAAATCCAAAATCCTCAGAATTTCACTTTGAGAGTCTCTGAAGGTGCGCTAAGGGAGGCCGTACACCCCTATCCAAATTTTATCCCCAACGTCCAAGTGTAAAGTGCTGAAAAGGCCAAACAAGAGAGGGTCCTACAAATTTTGTAGAAACCCTAGAGGGGTGTACGAAATTGCAGAAAAGAGAGGACGACTGCTTTAATGCTTATGCAATGGGTTCTTCAAGACCTAAGCTCTAATACCATGTTGATTTTTCAATAAGCTAGGCTCAAGCATGAAGTTCATTCCATTTTTAGCATTTTACTTGAACCATAAACAATTTGTTGAAGCAACCAATATCACAAGAATAAACACCATGCACAAGTACACAAGAAGTATCTTGGGAAACCCTTCTCAACAAGGGAAGAAAACCCAACCAATCCTTTGCTATATTCTTCAAGAGAAATACCTCCACCACGATAAAATCTAGCACATAAAAGGGTGCTTTTCAAACCCTAGAAGACTAGCGCCTAAGAGAGGTGCACACTTTTCCCAAGAACAAGTGTTTGCTGAAATTTCCAAATTCACACTTGTAATACGATTCCTCAATGGGGAATTTACCTTTATTTATATTAGATTGAACCTGTCAACAATAGTGTCTATTGGCACAACAAGGTTGACCTCAATAACTCAGAATATAATTAATAATTACCATATTAATTATCATTTACATTAATTATCTTTCACTTTATGGTGGGGACGACCTGTACCCTTTACATCATAAATAGGGTTACAGGTAAGTCTGACTCTTGTATAATATATCAAGGGATATCACACACCCACTAGTGCTCAACCACTAGGGGCACATCCATATGTACTCAGCCACATGGATGTCCACATCTCTATCTTACTCTGTCCTACAGGATAACCAAACTGACTAGTGCTCAACGACTAGGATCACGTTCACCTGTGCTAAGCCACAGGCACGTCCAACTCAACAGATATATTTCTCACTGCGTCTCATAGGAGAATCATCTGGAGTATCACATCATCTCAACTCTCTGCATAGAGGAGGCTAATACATCGTTTCATCTCAGAGAGAACTATACACCCAACTCATGGGCTTCCCCACATAGGGGCACACAACATTCCATATCCGTTTCAGAGAGGAACCACACACCCAGCTCATGGGCTTCCCTACACAGGGGCACACAACATTCCATCTCTATCTCAGAGAGGAACCACACACCCAACTCATGGGATTCATTGTCTCACATAGGGGCACAACATTCCATCTCTGTCTCAGAGAGGAACCACACACCCATCTCATGGGCACACCCAACTCATGGGTTTCCTCACCCCACACAAGGGTACACAAAATGTTCCTTCTCCATATCAGAGAGGAAAAACACACCCATCTCATGGGCACACCTAACTCATGGAATATCTCTCAGGTCAACTCACTCAGTTCATGTCCTGAAGGATGTCTCACACAGCTGTAATCATCAACATAATCATATAATCCAAACCTTGTGGAATATGTATCCTTGTGCATTTTGTCATTCACATAACCATTGTGTGGCCAAGTGTTGGAAGAGACAATCTTTGTACAAGAAAGTCATGTCAACCAGGAAGGAGACAAGACACAAAGATCACTATCCAAATTGGAATGTGAACAAGAATAAGAGTTATTGCACTCATTGCAATATAAGTGGACATCATATTCAAAAGTGTTGGAAGCTTCATCCACAACTTTTTCCAAAGTAGGGAAAGAAAGCTATGCAAGCACTCGCAAAGAAGGAGAAGTTTTGGAGGAAAGTTTTGCACACACCCACAAAGAAAGTCATAGCAAATGAAGCAGTTCATGAAGATTATCAATTAAAGAAGGAGAATCTATTAGCCTGGTTGGGTAAGAAATGGGTAGCCTATTTGAATAGTTGATTGCTACAAATTTTGTAAACCACTTGTTGTGTATGAGACCCCAAGAAGGGAAAATTGTAAAAGTGATGGCCTATTATAACATCACTTATATACAACATAGTGATTTCATTCCTTTGTTGAGTCGCAAAGAGAATGAGAGTGTGTAAATTAGAGAGATTAGTCGAAACCCTGTATGTAAACTTTTGGCAGACCAAAAGTTCTTTTTGTGGGGAGGTTTGATCCAAGAATATCTTTGTAACCAAGAAAAAATGATCATATCAGATTCTGATGAAAGCGGCTCCATTATGAAGAGATCAACGAGATATTTTCGACGACGCTTGAACAGGCTCAAACGAATGTCGTATGCAAAAGTTACGATGTTTTGAAGTTTTTGACCAACATGCAAAAAGTCAACAGAGGCAGGACACGTGGCACTGTACGGATTGTACAGATGAACTGACGTGGCAGGGTGATGACACAACATGATGACACATGGAAGGTATGGTCGATAAGTGGAAATACAGTCTGATGAAGTGGCATGTATGAACAATGCTGATGAATGATGATGTTGGGCGACGGTGTACGTATATTGGACCAACGGATGGTGACCGTGGGTACCGATAAATTATTGACAAAAGAAATTTTGAGGTCAAAAAATTATTTTGGAACTACTGACGCAGGATTCGATCCCGCATCCTCAACGACGCTAAAGACTTCAACAAGCGCCTGAACCGACTGGGCTACAATGTCACTTGTGAAGCCAAGTGTGAAAAAACATATTTAAGTTTAATATTCGGTGGTTATAACAAAATCGGGGTTAGGCTACGATGTCACTTGTTACGGTGGTTATAACAAAATCGGGGTTAGGCTACGATGTCACTTGTTAAGCCAAGTGTGTAAAAACATCTTTAAGTTTAATATCCGATGGTTATAACAAAATCGTACCGGATGAGAGGTTCGACTCCATGATCTTCGCTCACGCAAATAAACTCACAACTATGCCATAACCGAAGTACCCACGATGCCACTTGTTCAAACATGTGAACGAGATTTTATTTAAAGAGATATATGGTTATTCTCCATTAAAAGTGGATACCATATATTCTATCTCCATTTTAAGTGGATCAGATATGGTATGGAATCGATCCATATGACTATTCCAATAGTTCGTTTGGATATTTTTAATCGACCATATATCATATGGGATATATATGGTACATTTGATTGGTTGGACCATATATTATATGGTTAATTAAATATTACCAAATCCCATTTAATGTGGATCAAATCAAGAATAGATCCATCAAACCTTTGGGTATTTAAACAAAGGTATTTTTCCATTTTGAGGTAAATTCTTTTTGCAAAGAATTTTTATTGTATTTACAGAGGTATTGCATGCATTAATACTATAAAAAAGTGGGTTTTTGTAAGCCAATTTTGGAAAAATGAGAGGAGAGGTTTTACTAGGCTAGTAAGCCCTTTTGCAACAATTCGATGACTTATCATTGAATGGGTTTTGTGAAGTATTCATTGTCACACTGATGTGTTTTCCTGTATGATTGAAGAACCATGCATATTTATGCCTTTTTTAATGTAGGAAGAGAAGGGAAAGTTGTTCCCAAGCATGATGCAACCTTCCTAAAAAATCAAAAGACAATTGTTGCAGATTAAAGATCCATTTGATCTAATTATGCCTTTGACATCATTAATGGAGTGGTTGCACAGTTGAAGTTGGCCCAGAGACATAGCCCAGGATGGGTGAACTCCATTATCAATCTCTTTTGCAATTATGTTTGTGTTTTGTTTCATTCTCACTTGTTTAAGTAGAGTTATTTGCAAGTTTCACATTCATTAATGACAAATTTGAAAATTTCATGAATGTATTTGAAAATTAAGTAAATAAAATTTTTGCACATTTTCAAAACAAGATTTGGATATGACCCTCCATTTTGAGATCACTATATAATATAATTGCTATCCCTTATTATACATTGCTAAATAATGTCATTTATTCAAATATTGACACATTATTATAACCCTATATTATCTATGCATTATATTTTATTTATGAAATTCCTTTCTTCTACTTGTCATTATCGCTCCACTATCCAACCTCAACTACACTACTACATTAAGTATTAATATAATACTCAACATACCTGTTTATTATTTAAATTTATCTCCCATAATCAACTTCTAAAGAAAGCACTCTTGCTATTCACTACTATACCGTATTCTTCTTCCTTGCTTTTATTTACTTTATATTTCTATCCTACTTATTATTCATTTATCATATACTTGAAAACCACTCCTTTCTCATTACATATAATTGCCACTGTGTATGATGTAGGAGGATCTCTAAAACAGAGTAAAATTTATGTTCTTGAATTCCGATGAAAATGTACTCATGTCGAAGAGCTCAACGAGATCTTTCCAATGACACTTGAATGGACTCAAACGAGCATCAGATGAGAAAGTTACGGTGTTCTGAAGTTTTGGCCAAACAAGAAAAAATGATGACAAGGATGACATGTGGCATCACCAGAGACTGACACGTGACAATACATATGTGACACATGTCAGTACGGATAGGACAGATGGTCGTACAGTATGGACCTAACATGTGGATGCTGATTGAACCGTACAGATAATGACTGGGATGTACGTATGATGATGTGGCATGCTGACTAGACCATACAGATGCTAACATGGAATGGTGGTTGGGCTGTATGGATGTTGACATGGCATGTTGGCTGAGCTATTTGGATGCTAACATTGTAGGTTGACTAGGAAGTACAGATGCTAATGTGGCAGGATGACATGGCAAGATGAACATGGCCGCAATGTGGACCAATCAGGGGCCACCATGTGGCAGAACCGATTTTCCCAAAAGGGCCTTATCAACCTTGAAATGATCAGGATGGTGGATTGAACCCCTAACCTCACCGCAACCAACCCAACGATTTAACCAACTAGCCATGAGTGAATATTATTACGGATAGCCACGAATAATTATTTAAGGTGGTGTTGTTGTAACTACATGCCAAAGGAGGAGGTTCGTGGGATTGATTCCAAGACCTTCACCCTAAACAACCAATGACTTAACCAATAGACCACCTGCCGAGATCTTTATGGAAAGGGAATGGTTATTTTTCTAAATTTGCAATATTCAGATGGTTCAATATCCCAATAGGTGCGGAATTTGAACCCACGACCTATTGCCATATAACTAAATGAATTTTCCATTACACCAGGGGAGAGGAAATGAATGGAATGATTTCAATATTACTAATATGCAAAGGTTTTTCCTGCATAAATTTGAAGTAATAGGTTTTGTAAGCCAAATGTTGGCAAACCAAGAGAGACATACGTTATTCCTGCATAAACTTTGAAGAAGTGGGTTTTTTTCTCATTGCGCCACTCACTTGGTTTTGAAAGATTTTGGCTGCAACTTTATTATTATGCTTCCCGTATAATTGAGGTATAAGCATTTTCAAGCCTTTTTGAGTGTAGGAAGAGAGTGGGAATTGATTTCGAGCAACTCTACAGTCTTCCTGGAGCTAGAAAAGATGTTTTGTTGCAGGTTGGAGATCCATTTGTAATGTAATTAAGAATTTGAAGTGCTTCGCATTATATTAATGGAGTGATTTCACGGTTGAAGTGGGCCCAAATACATATCCCAAGATGGGTGAACTCTGTTATCAACTTGTGTTTTTGTCTTTTTGTTGTGCATTTATTCAATTCATCTTTTCAACTGTGCTTTAAAGCTTTATAATTTAATTTAAGACAATTTATGCTTAAATTATTTGCAAATCAAGTAAGTGGATTTCAAATCAAGTTTGGTATCAGAGCTGGTTTGACAGGATTTTCAGTTTTAAGAGTAGGCTGCAAAAGGAAAAAATCATGGGCAAAGCTTTGAAGCGAGAAAGACTTCAGGATATTGAAGAGATTAACCAACAAATTCAGGAAGATAATTATGAATTGAGAAGGTTACTGTGAGTCTCTGAGGATGAGAAGCACAATTTGCAGCTTGAATTGCAAGCCAAGGATGAAATTTTAACAAAGCTTCAAAGAGCTGAAAGAGTAGCGATCTTGATTATTTTGAGAACGATGTGAAGACTGAAATATAACAGAGATATAACAAGGAAATGCACATAGATATTGCTAGAAACACATAAATATAGTGAAACCCAACTTCTATTATTGAATAAGAGAGAAAAAAATTGTAGAACACAAACTGACAGAATGGGGTAGCCTATCTATGAAAAGAAAGAGATGTTGGCTACGCTTCATTCACAACAAGCTTTACATCACACTCCATTGTGTTAGCACCGTGATTTTTGCAATAAGAGTTAGTCCTAGATGAGTCATAGTTCATGCATTGAAGCGTGTAAGGTCAGTGACTAAATAAAGATTGGTTCGAAATCATCAAGTAGYGGGTTTGGCCCTTAGAGTCGGGAAAGGGCGTAATGATTAGTCATGTGCGATTTGTTTCCCTAAATACCGAGTCATGTCAAAAAAGGGGAATTTATRTGCCAAAAATCGAGTCAAGTGGTTGGGATAAAGGYCGCGTCGAAAGATATGATGAACATCATTACCTAATCATGAAGTCAGAAAGGTGAAAAATCATGACACTCCTATCATGTGTACTTTCCCACTTCTATCATTTGTTCTTTGCACACTTCAAAGTGTACCCGTCGCACGAGTTTGTTGCGCAAATCTTCAACCTTCTTTCAAACTTCTCGTCGCCATGGATTTATCATCCTCTTCCATGATTTCATTCCTTATCTGTTCAAGTATAAATACTGGTCACCCTGCATGCCTCTCCTTTACTTTCAGAATTTGTGCGTCGTCCATAGTTTTTTTTGCAAGCTCTAGAGCCCTTCGCTATGTAAAAGTTGTTTTCCATTGGTCGTATTGTAAGTCTATTGATTCGATTTTTCTGTGTCTCCTCCATTGTTTTCAGTCATTTCTTAAAGTATTTGGGGATCGTTTCAAACTAGCATTTGTGACGAATTATTTCTTCTCGCAGTTAGCTTTTTTCCTTTGGAATTTCCTCCTGACATGTCGACTCTCTCACTGCGCTGAAATTTCCTCTCTTGTGCCACAATTTTTCCATCGTTCTTTGCTACCGCACCCAGTTTTTCCATTGACCCAGAATTTTCCATCGCAATTCCCTATCGTGTTAAGTCTCCCATTGTTGTTTTCCACTGCGCTAAGTTTTCCCATTGCGTCAAAATTTTTCGTCATGCCTTACTATCGTGCCGTGGAATTCTGTGGCCTATTTTCGTTTGTCGCGTAAAGATTTATGTTACTACCTTTCTTGTAGTCTCTGCGAAGTTCATCATTCTTATTTTCCGAGCAGAGAGGGTATCACAGTTCATTACTGCGTGTGTGAGGTTTGAGCCTCAGGACTTGGAGTTAATAAACAAAGACCCGACAATCAGGGCGTCTTTTGAACAAGCCGGATGTATGCGATTCTGTGAAAGGATCAAAAGATATAATGTGAAGATGGCTGAGTAGTTCGCCCTCAATTTTACTAAGGTCAATGCGACAATTGTAGGAATCACTTTTCGAGTGACGGAGGAAATGTTGTTTGCTGCGACGAAGATCCCTCTGCATGGAAAAAATGGTTTAAAGGCATGACTTTAGACATTTTGTGTTATAAGGACTTCATCAAGCCTAAATGTCCAAATCAAAAAATTGGAGCCAACATTCCAAGTAAGTTCCTCCTGCAGCCTTTCGAGAAACTTCTAAAGGTAATCGAAAGATATTTCACATGTGAAGGAAGGTTTGACAAGGTGTATCTGTATCACATCAGGTTACTGATGCACTTAAAAGATAAAAATCCCTTGAATCTACCTTTCTTCTTGTTTCAAGCTTGGGAAAGATGGTGGACAATGTCCAGGCCAAGGTTGATCAACTGAGAAACAATGTATACCACTTTTCATTAATCAAACTGTTAGTGGTTGAAGAATTGAGACATTTGAACAAGGACTGGGATTCATTTATGATTTCGGCTAACATCCCAAGAGACCTTAAAGGAGACATTCCTCTATCTGTAAGGGAAACAACACTTTATAGTGTAGGGGCGATAAAGGAAGATGTTATGGGAAAAATAAAGGGAAAGGAAATGGAAGACTCGTCGTCTCGTCAACCAACATCCCAGAAGAGAGGTAGGCCAAGGTTGATTAATAAAACTGAGGAGATCCAAGCTACCAGTAAACCGCACACCAAGTCTACTGGCCAGATATTTCCCATGTGCACCATTCGGCTAGAGCCTATTGAAAGTGCAAGCAAGAGAATTTATCAAAGGCATGGGAATTCAATTGATGAAAATGTAAATGTTCATGAGTTGTCGCAACAACTGAAGCAAGCACAATATGCTATTGCTGGACTTTATCAAGAAAACAGAGAGTTAAGAAGACAAATGGTAGAAAGGACCATTTAAACACGAGCATCGCAGAGTCGAGCAGGTCAATTACCCCCTACCTCGCCCACAATGAGAGGAGGGAATGTAAATTGGCTTAAAAAAAGATCAGAGAGGCACAAGATGTAATTATTCAATTTCGAGAGGAACAAAGGGTGTCAAAAGAAAAAATCACAAAGCATTTCAAGGAGTAAAGACCAACCATTGATAACGCCTGTGCATATCGCGCTAGTGCTAAATCAAAACTAAAAGGAAACACGGTTTTGTGGAGATAGGTGAAGAGTTTGAAAAAACATAGTTGGTCTTTAAGATAAACACTTAGAGTTTTAAGGTTGTAAGTGACGCGAGAGGCATGGGTAAGACAACCCCATTTTTGTCTTGTTGGATCATGGCAATGAATCTTTCTTTGTGCATATACTGTTTTCTTACATCATCAAGAAGTCTGACGCAACACTTGTAGAGTTAATATTTGCTATGCAAACGCTGTAAACTTACCTACTGAGAAGGGTAGGTATAAATGAAACACATGCCATTTTTGAAAGAGATGCATGGTCCCCCAACTGTTGCTGCCACCTAGAGCTGCACAAGCGATCGCAAATGGACATCTGCTACACCAACTCGCCACGTACATGCCACAACCAGTGATCATGCAACAACAACTAGATTCCGTTATACAAAGGTGATAGAGTTTTCAATAGTATGCTCGATTACTCAGGTACCCCTTGAAAGAAAACGCCTATTTATCACAACCTGATGGCCGAATCTTAATCATGACCAAATGATTGAAACAAATGTGTCGGTTATGTTATGATTGGGCACAATCGACTTTCTATTTTTGGTAAACTCTGTTGAAAAGGTTGCCCAAGGGGAAAGTAACCGAATCCGAGATTCTAGGGGAAAGTAATTCGAGGCATAGCAACACAAGAGGGCGTTAGTTTTCTATATATTGTATCGTTTTCATGTAAGCCGGGTTGGTAAAGTAGTGTAGACAGAGGACTCTTGAATGCAATTTTTTTGAATCTGATGGGAATATAATGCAGAGGTCCTGAAGCTTTGATGAAAAGATTCTAATGGTGGTGGTCTGATGTATTGTGATCCTATCTTTGTATGTACTTCATGTTTCATGCAAATTCATGTTTATTTCATTTGTTTAAATTGGAAATATTTAAGGGGTTTAAAATTCATCGCGTGGTGCTTTAGAATCAACCATTTAAACTCTGTGTTTTTCTTCTAAGTAAGCTGGAATTCATCTTTAACGTTGCTCTAATCTGCTTCATGTTTTTCTTTTCTTTTTCCATACACAACGGTATTGAAACTGAAAGACCATTTCCTATTTAGCCTTTATCCTGTCAAAGCTTCCCTTACCAGTCATTGATTTCGATCGTTTTCAGGGGGTTGAATCCATAGCCCAAAGTACTATATTTCCTTGCTAATGAAAACAAAAAAAACTTTCTCAAGCATATAAATTTAGCTGTCAATCCAAAGTTATTATCTATCAAGTGACTAGGTCTCAGAGAGAGCCCTCTCTAGATTGGAAAGGCAGGTTTCCAGTCTTAAAGTTGGTTTTTAGGTTACCTTGGTAGGTCATTTCTCTTCAGCCCAACAATTTACCAAGTGATAACATCTTGGCGTCATTGTCGGGGACAGAATTGAAAACTTTCCCTAGGAAAATGATTAAAGGTGTAGATTTGATTCCAGAAGGTAACAATGAATCAAACACCTATATTGGCTGAAACTTATTTTACCTTGGCGACTTCATTGAATAAGATCAATAGCATAGAGTAGTCTGAATCAAAAATCTTGGCCTAAGAAAGTTTACACTAGAGCGAACCCTGATGCAGAGCCTGCAACATCCATGTCTGACCCTGAAAAACTTTTGCACAAAAGAAAGGAAAGGATAACGAACCCAATATGTTACCTGGACAATAACCTATCTTTACCTAAAGATAGGGTAAAGCGCATTGGCAACCCTGACTTTGATTTACTATTTGATCAAACTCTGTTTAGGTCTAGATCAAAATGCTATTTGAATGAAATCATCTTCGACGAGAAGAAGTTCCAATCTTTGATATCGACCAAACCCCCACAAACTACTGTAATTCCCACTCAGACTATCCAGCCAGTTCAAATTCCTTCTAGAGTCATGGCCACTAGATTTGCCCCACTCGCCTTGCCGACCCAATTACATGATTTTCCTCAGAATTATAATCAGAGAATTAAATTATACAATTCTAAAAGGAATACTTCAACTCAAAAACACTTAGATTGGTTTAATGACTTCGTCGACCTAGAAGAGGTAAATTATGAGGATGAAAAAACGAGATTGTTTATGTAGAGTCTCTCAGGGAAGGTCATAAAAAGGTTCAAACCTCTTCTAGGAGTGAGTATCCCTGATTTTGCAGCTTTTGAAACACTTTTTCTTGCCAGGTGGGGTGATAAAAAGAATCCTCTTCAATTTGCTGACTTAGTACAATAATATAAAAAGATCACCAAATGAAACAGTGCAAGAGTTCTCAACTAGATTTATGAAAGTTTATAATTCAATTCCCACAGAAGTCAAACCTCCTCCCGGAGCTGCCCAACTTCGATATGCTTATTCTTTTGACAGTGACTTTGCCTTGCTATTAAGATAAATAAGATCTAATACATCAGATGATATGATGAGTGACGCAATTGAAGTATAAGTAAATTTGATGGCATCAGGGAAAATCAAACATAATCTTGACATAAGTGTGAAGAAGGTCCAAGGGTAAGAACAACCCTCTATGTCTCAATCATCATATGAGAAATTCGACTTGATGATGAAGACTATAGAAAGGCTCATGGAGAGGATGTCCGTGGAAAACAAGCCTACCACCAGGGAGAAAACTGATTTTTAGTAGATAAATAAAAATTTTAGAAGAGCCCCAATTCCACAGATTAGGCAAAGAGACCAGAGAGATCAAGGTGATCAACAAATAAAACCTCCTTTCCAAAACAACTATGCAAACAAAGATTTTGATCAAATAATCCAACACGAGATGCATTGCTGCGACGATACAGAAACAAACATGTTCTTAACAAAAGGAGAGCATGATCAATTCATGGATGTGAATAACGAGTTTATGCATGAGAATGATGATACGTTGTCATAGGAGACATAAGATTTTAGGAAAGGATACCATGATGCTATTATGCAGTTTTAGAAGAAGTATAACCTCAGAATTAAAAAGGTGCCCGCAGAACTTCCAAAGGCGAATCCTACAAGGGAACTTTAGACAAATACCCCTTCTTCAAGCCAATCGAAAAATGATAATTCAATAAGGGATGTAATGGAGAAAGGAAATCAAAGGAAGAACCCCCAAAGAAAGCACCTGAGGCAAGAAATGAAACGGTCATCAAAGAGGTAGAAAAAACTCTGTCTTCTTTTAATTTTGAAAGCAAAATGTCCAAAAT
>SNQJ01S0240962.1:0-13503 GCA_010110895.2 Picea sitchensis
ATATTGATGATTCATAGTTTATGAGTAGTTGACACATGATTGGAACATACTTGGTACATGGTTGGATGCACTTGGTTATGGTACATGTTGATTACAGGTTGGTGCATGGTTGATGCACTTGTTTATGGTACAGGTTGATTACAAGTTAGTGCATGGTTCATGCACTTGTTTATGGTACAGGTTGATTACAGGTTGAGGTAAAGGTTGATGCATGGTTCAAACTTATTGGTACAGGTTTATATTAGTATATCTCACAGTGATAGTGTGACAGTGGTTCCATCATTCTACTTCTACTTCAGGGTGGCAGGACGGGGCAAGGACAGGTGGTTGTAGCCATATTCCAGTTGTAGCCAGAGAACATTGGGGGTTATAGCCTCCTTCTGGTTGTATCCAGAGATTTGGGTCAGTGAGAAGTCTCATCCATCGAAACCAAATCCAAAAATAGGAGCTTATAGACTTGGTCACTCTCTAGACACATAGACAGAGCGATCGATCACTCCTTGGTAGGCCAAAAGGAGCAACCAACCCTTTGGTCGCACCCTTAGTGAAGGAAAAGGGAGACCAAGTGGGAATTTAGCTTGAAACTCAGGGAAGAAGTGGTAGGTTTTAAGGGTTAAAATAAGGGATTTCTAGGGGATAATGACCTAGTGATTATGTGATATTTAGGTGATAATGACCTAATTATTAGGCGGAAAATAACTCTATAACACTTGGACCATAAATTCAAAGTTCTCAGGAAAACATCCCTAGGAATGGTAAAGGTTCAATGGACCTATTATGGTCCTGAATATGCTACATGGGAGCATGAAGAAAATATGCGGGCAAAATACCCAGAATTTTTTTACAGTTATTAAGAGAACATAATGCAAGACTCCATTTTGAGAAACTAGAGTTTCAGAACCACACCTCAGTTTTCTGGCCAACTGCACTGGGGATATTGATAAACGAATGGCTCATTCCTTGGGTTAACCTTAATAAATGGATGGCACATCTTTTCGGTTAACTTTGATAAAATAATGGTGCATTCATTGGGTCGATGAGTTGAGAGGAACACGAGATTTTGGATGGAGTTGTTGTTGGAGTTGTTAAACTGCAAAATTTCATTTCTAGGTACTATGATGTCAATTTTCATATATGTATATCGACATATTGTTCACATAGTATGGTGCACAATTGTAGGGGAGGGGGGATGTATAATCCCCATTATAATCCCCAATTTGATTAATGTCTATGTATATATAATATGTGGCTACGACCAAGCGATGCAATATGTGAATTGTATTTAAATGTTTTAATAATAAAATGTTATGCCAATTGCGAAGGGGACATGTACAAGATCTGGGGGCTGAATTAATCCACAAGAGATGTGAGTGTCTAGGATAATGACCAAGAGGGATCCAAGGGAAAATTACCCATGTATAATGATTTAAACCATTTTCCTAAATTGTTATTTGTATATGAGCCTTCCCTTTTTTGATTGAGTGTTCCAAAATTCATTCATTGAATATATGTAAGAGGGTGGGTGTGAGTGGTCACATCCCAAAGTTATTCAGCACATGGGGGTTAAATACAATCATATTTGGGAAGATTGTGAGTCAAGAAAGGAAATCCAAAGAGAGGAAATTTGTATGGTTGGGGGGCAACTTTTCAGTTAGTCAAGTTTGTGCATGGGAAGGGGGATAGAGAGCAAGAAAATAGAGATGGAAGTCGATGCATCCATGGAGGGAGAATTCTAGAGAAAGCTGGAGTGTAATTGGAGCGAATTGGAGCTGGGGAACTGAAGGTTCAGGTTGTCATGCCTGAAGAGTAAATTCTTGGGTGAGTTTCACTAAAACAACAAGTGTTGTTGTTGGTTTGTTGATAGTTTTCCTAGTAGCAGTTTCACTTGAATTCCTAGCTAAGAGATTCCTAGTTTCCTGTACCAGAGATACCTTGATGAAAAAATGGTGCATTCCTTGGGTTATCCTTGATAAATGGATGGTGTATCTCTTGGGTTAACCTTGATAAAATAATGGTGCATTCCTTGGGTTGGATAGGTCAATAGGAAGAGAGCTAGTGGAAAAATCGGGATAGTTGTAGGAAAATATTAGTTGGGTTGAGAGTTTTATGAGTTGTGAGTGGATTGTGAGAGACCACCCTCTTTTTTAGATTTCTAGCCTCAACTCAGGGGTGACTGGCTGTTGAGATTTGGAACAATCGGTCTATCATTGGGTGGAACGTCTGTCCCAAGCAGTGGGTTGCAAAATTGTTGTGAAAATATGAGTGTTTTATCTTGTTATTATGTTAAATTACGTATTTAATTGTTGTGTATGAACTCAATGTATTTGTAAGTGATTTTTATGTTGTTGTAATGAGTTGTTTAGATTCAATTCATATTGATTATTATCATGTTGTATATTCTTCTTTTTGTGGTTAAAGATAGTAGCTAAATCCATTTTAATTCATAGTTGTAAGCTATAGGAAATAGACTAACAATATTTTTTATTTATTTAATTAGAATAAGTTTCATGTTATGTGTATTCTACATGTATTGTGGCTTAGTTGGAGGCTAGGTACGATACTAAAATGGTATCAGAGCTGATGACAATAGATTTTTTGTGTAACATGACCCATCTTTGGTGGTTGGGTATGTTACACATCTTGAAAAAAATGTTCACCTTGAGTAAGATCTATGTTCCCAGTGACTGGATTCTTCAACTATTCCACAATCTCCTAAAAATTGTTATCAAACGCATAGAGATCCTTTAATGCAACAAAACCAATTACTTGATTTTACATGGTTATCAAAAGAATAGTGCACTAACTCAAAGCATCTGCAACTTGATTATGCTATCCGTATTTGTGCTTTAGAACAAAGGTATATCCTTGTAAGAAAGAGACCTATTTTGTATGTCTATTGTTTGATTTATTTATTTATTTTTTACATATTTTAATGCAATGTGATCGGTAAATAACACAAATTCCTCTGGCACTAAATAATGCCTCTAATGTCACAATGTTTTCACAATTGCATAAAATTCTACATCATATGTGGAGTAGTTCTTTTTTACCCCATTCAACTTGTCACTAAAAAATGCAATTGGTCTACCTACTTGGATAAGTACAACTCCAATGCCTACATGTGAAGCATCACAGTCTACCTCAAAAAATTTATCAAAATCTAGTAAAGCTAATATAGGTGCCTTGATTACCTTCTTCTTTAAAAACTTAAAAGTTTCCTCAGCTTCATTGGTCCACATGAATGTCTTGCCTTTGGTGCAATCTGTTATGGGTGCTACAATACTACTAAAATTTCAAATAAATGTTTGGTAAAAATTGGCCAATCCATGAAAAATTCTTACCTCTGTTATGTTCTTAGGACTAGGCCGCTCCAATAATTCTCTAACCTTCTCTGAATCCATCTTGACTCCTTTTGTTGAGATGATAAAACCTAGAAATACCAAACTTTCTTGAAGGAACCTACATTTCTTCAGGTTTTCACAAAGTTGATGTTTTCTCAACACATCCAATATAATTTTTAAATGTTACAAATGATATTCTTTGTTGTTACTAAAAACTAGGATGTCATCAAAATAAATGACAACAAACTTTAGAATATAAGGTCGAAGCATAGTATTCATCAACCACATGAAAGTACTGGGTGCATTGGACATTCCGAATGACATCACCTTCCATTCATATAGGCCATCCATGGTCTTGAAAGAATTTTTACATTCATCCCTTTCGTGAATTCAGATCTGGTGGTATCCACGTCAAAAATCAATTTTACTAAAATATTAGCTCCATATAGCACATCCATCATGTCATCCAAGCACGGTATAGGAAACCGATATTTTATGGTAATTTTATTGATTACTTTGATATATGTGCACATCCTCCATGCATTTTATTTTTTTGGAGTCAATAATGTCGGTACAACACAAAGAATCATACTTTCTCTTACCACACCTTTCTTTATAAGTTTTGTTAATTGTCAATTGAGCTCTGCATGTTGTGTAGGACTCATTATATAGGCTTCCTAATTAGGTAAAGATGATCCCATGATTAGATCAATGTGATGTTGAACATCCATCTTTGGTGGAATACCATCAAGTAGTTTATTAGGGATAACATCAACATATTAATCTAGTACCTTGGCCACTTCAGTAGAGATTGGTATGTCTTCCCTGACTCCTTTTTGCACTATTAATGCATAACAAAATCTGTTTTCCTTTATTTCCTTAACTATCTCTCTTTCTGAAAACATATTATGTTGGACATATGGGCTGACCTAGGTTCTACCTTAGTTATCCAACTAAACCCTTTTCAACATCGTCCCTTCTGGTAAACCAAAAGGCTACACCATGCACTGAGTGCGCAACACAATCTCACCTGAAATGGCTTATGGGTGATTGCAAGATGCAAATGTATACAATCATGGAAGGGGTTGGGGATGTTCCTTTTTACTTCTCCTCTATTTTAACATATATTCTACCATGACATTCATCAAATCTACTACTTTATCCATTCAATGAATACATTCTGCATAGTTATACTAGTTGTTGGCATGTTTATAGGCAGAGTGTTCTTTTTATTGATGGAAAGAACAACAACAATGATGGTATTTTACAGGCAAAAAAAGAAGCAATGAGGAAAGCAACAATGATGGAAAAAAAGGAAAGCATAAGTTCTGAAGAAGAAGCGAACAATATGAAAATCAAACCTCAGGAGGAATAGCGTGAGTATGCAGAGATCAAAGTTCGGAAATAAGCGTAAGCTCAGGAGGAGAAGTGAATAGTATGCAGAGATGAGAAATCTCAAAAGAGATATAAGTTTCCAGAAGCACAGACGAGGTCCAAGTCATCAAGACTCGTAGAAGGATCAAAGTTCGAGGCCTTTGACACTTAGACATTCTTCCAAGTCAGGAGGAAGTGTAATCTCAGGAGGAAGAGTGACAGTGGCTGTCAGATCAGTGTCTAGACAGGAGGAGTGCGTAGAAAGATCGATCTGTCGATCTGAGAACATGGTCAACAAAAAATGATTAGTCTGGGTCTAAATATGCAATGAGTTTACACTTACGAAAGTTTGAGATTTGAAATCTCTGGAATGTGAAGTTCCATCAGTCGTCAGATAAATTTTGAGTGGAAGGACAGGATAAGCTAGAAAAGTTGCATCACAAAAAGATCGAGCCATCAATCCAAGATCCCGATCGAACGAAAAAAATTCACTTTGGATATAAATATGTGAGGAGATTACACTCCTGAAAGTTTGAGATTTGAAATCCCTAGAATGTTCTGTCAGTCGTCAGATCAATTTCGAGTGGAAGGACATGATAAGCTAGCAAAGTTGCATCACAAAAATATCGAGCCGTCAATCCAAGATCATGATCGAACAAACAACATTCAATTCAGATATAGATATGCGAGGAGGTTATGCTCCTGAAAGTTTGAGATTTGAAAAACCCGAAGCCCGGAAATATGGAATGAATAAGGACCATCAGATCTAGAGATTAGAAAATGATTGTTAGATTAAGGAGATCTACGTCAGCAGATTACGTCAGCAAATATCATCCTCAAGGACATATGGTAGACCACATCAACAGACCACATCAGTAAGGACATGTGGAAGACCATGTCAGAAAGGACACATGGCACAATCAGACAATGACAAGTGTCAAGTTGATTTAGCATTTCAGGTACATGTAAATCACAAATCCAAGTTACACGTGGCAGTTGCTCAGCTCGTGACACGTCATCGAGTGACACAAGAGTTACGTCACTCCGGGAGTTTTTATTCGGGAGTTTTACCACCAGTACTCATCCAAAGACCCAAATTCCCAAATGCCAAAGACCCGAAGTGGATACGAGTTGCCCGATTTGAAGATCACTTCAGGTGTATTCTCAATCATTGATCATGTAGTAAGATACATGTCAATGGATCATGAACTCCAGGTGAAACATTTCTAGGAAAACATGAAGGAGAAAGGTTTGAGATTTCCAAAGGATGGAGTCCCTGAGTTGATCATATACATTGGATTAAAGAGGACACACGTCAGTAGATTGTCAACTTCAGGAAAAATAAAGGAAGGATGAAAGAAAGTTGAGAGTTGAGATTTCCGAACCCCGAATACTCGAAGGGATTGTGACCATCGATCCAAAAGGGACACACATCATTGGATTTTGGAATTCGGGTGAAATCCTCTGGGAGAAAGAAGAGTTTGAGAATCGAAACTCCCGAAGCCCGAGAGGCAAAATCGATCTCGTCCATTGGTTTAGAGGGACACATGTCATATGATCGTTGAGACCAAGGATTGTGCATGGACAAAGGAAGGAAGGAAGAGTCGTTGATTGAAGAAGACAGATGTTAGCAAATATTCCATTCCCAAAGATATCCAGTCAACAACAATAGGGTTTGATAGTTGAAACTCCCGGAGCCCAGATCACGAAGGAAACCTTAGTCGTTGATGGAGGAAGGAGAGATCCGGTCCGTAGACTTGAGAGGATAGATCTGAACCGTCCGTTCAAGAGAACCATCAGGATCGTGAGATCCACGGTTGTGCTCCATTGCAGGGCCAAAACATGCTCGAGCCTTAATGTTTCGTAAGGGGGACGCAATTGAAACCATAGTTTTGGAGAAAGGATGTGTGGAGGCTCATAGTGAATTGCGGGGTGAAAAATGGGTTTCCCTCAAACCTCTTATGGATGCACCCACAATCACGTGGTCACATGAATATCATAGCCCAAGGTCATATCTTGAAATGGAGCCAACACTCACTAGACAAAAATCAGGAAGCGCCTTGTTGAATAAGTGCTTGGTCACCATTGGTGGTCACGTGAAGGAAGGGGCTTAGAAGCCAAATAATTCATAGTCGATTGTATGTAAATGACAAAGAAGACAAAGAGTTTCGAATGCTAGAGAAGATAAGGAATCTCATCATAATTCCCACCTATGATGAACACACTAGGAATAACTGCCAGAGAAGATGAAGAATTGTGATGATGATCAGGTAGAGGACTCGACATGACAAAGACATGCATAAAAGAGAAGTGAATGAGATCCACGAGTTAGCTATGCAGTTGTGAGGAAGAGATGTAGTGAACAACATGTAGGGTAGAAAAGTGGCATAGTGAAGAGCATACAGAGGCATAGTGCATAGGATGTAGTTGGTGCACAGAGAATATAAAAATGTAGAACATAGAAGAGATGTCCGCGACTGTTGAGTGTGTTTCATGCGGGTAGAAGCATGTTGTGTGCAGGAGATGAAGTGAACAGAAGAGGTGTGGTGCATATAATGGAAATAAGACACAGAGCATAAAGCATAGAAGAAGCAAGGAATAGAAATGCATATATGAGAGAAGAACATAAAGCGCAATAGAGGCAAGGAGAGAGACACTAATGCAAGTAGAGAAGAGCAGTGTAGCATAACAATGATGAGACTGGTAAGCCATAGATAAATTTTGTATCACTGTGATAAATTCAAGAAAGAAAATATTTATATTTCAGGGTGGTAGGGAGGTGCTAGGGAGGACTTTTGTCCTTAGAGTTTCAAGTGGGTGCTTGAACACAGGGAGTTGTAGCTTCCATCTCGTTGCATCCAGAAAAACCAGGGTGGCAAGGTGGTGTAAGGGAGAACTATTGTTCTTTGTTATACAATTTGGTTCATGTGTGACTGGAAGTTGTAGATTCCATCCAGTTGTTGCTGGAACACTCAGGGAGTTGGTTCTTCCTTCTAGTGAGTGCTAGAAAAACTAGAGAGTTGGTGCTCTTAGCAAGTTGCTGCTTTTAAAACAAAGGTTGTAGCCTCAAGAGAAGTTGGAGCTCATAAAAATGATAATGTACATAAAATAAAGATTACTTATCATATCAAGAAGAGGTTTTTCCCTTTATGGGTTTCCTCATGAAATATCTGCCTCTGTATATTTCATGTATGTGATTGATGTTGAATATTCTATTGCTTATATGTTTGAATTATTGTGATCGTCATTGAGTGTTATGTAAAGAGTTTCAAATGGGCATAATTGGTTAATCACAGTAACAATTGATTCAACCCCCCTCTTAGTTTTCCAACAATTGGTATCAGAGTCAGTTCCTTTTATTTAAAGGTAGATTAGTAAACTTAAACATGTCAATCCATGAAGGAACTTCAACCAATAAGGCCCCTTTGTTCAATGGAACAAACTTTGCCTTATGGAAAGTTAGGATCATAACCTACATAATGGATTTAGGTGCATATGTCTGGGATGTGGTAGAGACTGGTTGTGTAAAGCCAATTGTACTAGATAATAAGGATGACAAGATAGAACTTAGCTTCAATGCTAAGGCTATAAATGCTATTCTAAGTGGGTTTGCAAAAGAAAAATTTGTAAAAGTTATGCACTTAGAAACTGCCAAAGACATGTGGGACAAACTCATTAGCAGTTATGAAGGTAATGAGAAGGTAAAGGATGCCAAGATTCAAACCTATAGAGTACAGTTTGAACAACTACAGATGAAAGAATATGAAACTATTGGGAAGTACTTTCTGATAGTTGAAAAACTAGTAAATGCAATGAAATCTCATGGTGAAAAAATTGAGGAAGCCTCTTTAGTTCAGAAAATTTTGAGATCTCTTCTAGATAGGTTCAACCCAAAGGTCTCTGCTATAGAAGAACTTAATGATCTAAAATCTTTGGATTTTTATCAATTCCTAGGAACTCTAACTGCTTATGAAATGAGGATTAGTAAAGATAAATCTGCCACTAGAGAAGCATCATTTAAATAAGATAAGAATGAGGATTCTAAGCCTAATGAAATTGAAGAAAAAATTGTGAGAAGACTAAAGAAAGGATTAGGAAAGTACCAAGGCAAGTTTCCTTTCAAGTGTTTTAACTGTGGAAAGATAGGTCACTTTGCATCTAAGTGTCCACACAAGCAGAAGGACCAAAACTCTGAAGGAGAAGAGAAGTACAAATCCAAGAGATTTGGTAAAAAGAAAAGTTTATGTGTAAACAATGATGACTCTTCAGAAGACACAGATAGTGACTCTTCCTATGAAGATAACGTTAATGAATTTTTTCTTATGGAAAAAGAGGATTATGATAATGAAAGAACAAGAAGTAATGGCAATATTGAAGAAGCTGTGATTGACTTGGAAGGAGAGTTGATCAGTGCTTTAGAAGAGATTGACAGAATCATACTTAAGAAGAGAAAACAAAAAGCAGTTGTTGATGCAGTTTGAAAAGAATGGTAAAGAACCAAGTGAAGACTTTGTTTTTCTAAAATTAGAATTAGAAGAGGCAAAGAAAATAGAATACATTCTGAAACAACAGTTATCAGAGAAGAAGACAAGATGTGAAGCCTTGGAAGAAGAGGTAGTAAAAACCAAAAAATAGATGGAGAAGTTTAAAGCATTGTATGTCCAAAATATTCCAAGCATTAAATCCTCAGAAGGATTAGCCATCATTCTAAATCAACAAAAGAATCCAAATTTGAAAACTGGTTTGGGTTATGAAGAGGGATCAAGTAGTGGTCAGCCAAGCAACAAAGAATCTATCAAGTTTGTCAAATCTACAACCAATGACAACAACAAACCTGGAAAAACAAAGAAGATAATCAACCACCCAAGAGGAGTAAAGAATAAGGTGACAGAAATGAATATGTAGAACACATAAATAATACACCCTCTTCTCAAGGAAATCATCAACATGGAAGAAATCAACTTGCTCAAAGAAGACAACCATTTTCCAGGTACAAAGAATTTTTATATGGATATTGTTTCTACTGTTCTAACTTTGGCCACAAAGATGTAAATTGTTCCTTAAGATTTATACATGATAAATCAAGACACCCAAGGAATAAATATCTACCACAATAGAGAATGAGACAGCCAAGTAAGAAACAGTCACATATTGCAATTTGTCAAATTAAGTTTAGAGACATGCAACTGAGGAGGTGAAGAAATAATAAATAGTCAATGAGTAGACAATGTTGCAACAATCACTTTGATCTATTGAACAATGAGCTTGAATGCTATAACTATCATAACTTCATCCAAAAAGTTGTAAACTGCCATCTGAAGAATTACAAAGCAGATCCAAGGACAAAGCTCTTAGCTAGAAAGACCAACACATGGAAAAACAAAGATAGTGAAAAATGTGGTCTAGTACTTTCAACTCAAAAACAAAAGGACTTCTGGAATATAAACAGTGGATGTTCCAAGAACATGACTGGAGAAAAGGATAAGCTTCTGCCTATAAGTAAAATCAAAACAAGAAATGCGATCTTTGAAAATGATGAACCAGGTAAAATCAAGGGTAAAGGGATGGTGAGTTTGAGTAACGGCAAAGGAGATTCTCAGGATGTTCTTCTTATAAATGGTCTGAAACATAATTTGCTCAGTATATGTTAAATGTGTGATAGAGGTTGTGAAGAGGTGTTCACGTCCAAATATTGTAATTTAAAAAATGTAAACTCAGGACAAGTGGCGGCTAAAGGAATAAGGATAGATAATGATGTTGATATTGAATCCTCCCATGCAAGAAAAGAAGAAGTAGAAGAAGAACAATGTCATAAGTTGGAAGAAGAAGTTGTGAATATTAGAAAGAAGGTTGATAATTCAAACACCCAAATCAAGCTCTTGAATAGTTCCATGATCCTGGCTGAGATCTTGGATAGTCAGAGATCATGAAATGACAAATCCGATCTTGGATACAACAAGGAAGAAATCAATACTCCTAAGAAACCTGATGCAAGTCCTTCATTTTTAAAAAGGGAAAGCAGGTATGAGAGTGTTTGTAATGGTTTTTTATTGTGATGAATATGGTCATAAAAACCTTGGATGGTAGTCATCATGGAAAAAAAATGAAGTTGTTGTAATAAAAGATCAGGGAAGAGTGACAAGGGGAGTCATTCAACTATGACAAAACAATGTTGACGAAGGAGTCCCAGTAAAAGAGGCGAGCAATATTGAGTCTGCTACAGAGGACACAGCTGAAGCTGAAGATGCACAGGTCCAAGAATCAGAAGGAGAATACTCTGATTTAGATACAAATACCCTGCAGGACTCAAATAAGAGAATCCATCTTGTCAAGGGGAGTTTGTGTTGGTTGAATATCTGATACCTCTGAAAGGTACTGCAAGAGCTCAGGGGGAGCATGTTTTCTTTGACATTGATGTCAAAGGGGGATAAAAGGTGTGGTCTGGATGCTACAGTTAGAGGTCTAAGTAGAATAGTGCAATCCTTCAGGGTTTCCATCAATGCCAAAGGGGGGAGATTGTTGGCATGTTTATAGGTAGAGTGTGCTTGTCATTGATGGCAAGAACAACAACGACGATGGTATGTTTACATGAAATAAAAGAAACCATGAATAAAGAAACAATGATGGAAAATGGGGAAAGCATAAGTTCAGAAGAAGAAGAGAACAATATGAAAACCAAAGCTTAGGAGGAATAGTGTGAGTATGAAGATATCAAAGCTCGGAAAGAAGCGTAAGCTCAGGAGGAGAAGTGAACAGTATGCTGAGATGAGAAAGCTCAGAAGAGATAGTAGTTTCTAGAAGAAAAAATGAGGTCCATGTCATCAGGAGTCGCAGAAGGATCAAATTTCGAGTCCTTTGACACTTACACATTCTTCCAAGTTAGGAGGAAGCGTAAGCTCAGGAGGAAGAGCAAGAGTGGTCGTCAGATCAGTGTCCAGATAGGAGGAGCGTGTAGAAATATCGAGTTGTTGATCTGAGAACATGGTTGACGAACAATGATTAGTTCGGGTCTAAATATGTGAGGAGTTTACACTCAGGGAAGTTTGAGATTTGAAATCTCCGGAATGTGAAGTTTTGTCAGCCGTCGAATCAATTTTGAGTGGAATTACATGATAAGATAGAAAATTTGCATCATAGAAAGATCGATCCAAGATCCAAGATTCTGATTGAATGAAAAACATTCACTTTGGATATAGATATGAGAGGAGGTTATGCTTCTAAAATTTTGAGATTTGAAATCCCTAGAATGCGAAGTTTCATCAATCGTCGAATCAATTTCGAGTGGAAGGACAGGATAAGCTAGAAAAGTTGCATCACAGAAATATCAAGCCGTTGATCCAAGATCCTGATCGAATGAACAAAATTCACTTCAGATATAGATATGCGAGGAGGTTACGCTCCTGAAAGTTTGAGATTTGAAAAACCCAAAGATCGAAAATCCAAAATGAATAAAGACCGTCGGATCTGGAAATCAGATAATGACCATTAGATCAGGGAGATCTATGCTAGTCGATTATGTCAGCAAATCTCATCCTCAAGGACATATGGAAGACCACATCAACAAGGACATGTGGCAGACCACGTCAGCAAGGAAACGTGGTGCAATCAGACAATGACAAGTGTCAAGTTGATTCGTCATTTTCGGTACGTGGATATCACATATTCAAGTTACACGTGGAAGCTACTCGACTCGTGACACATCATTGAGTGACACAAGAGTTACGTCACTCTGAGAGTTTTTCTTCGGTAGTTTTACCACCAGTTCTCGTCCAAAGACTAGAAGTGTCGAATGTCGAAGAACCGAAGTGGATACGATTCATCCGATATGAAGATCACTTCAGGTGTATTCTCGATCGTTGATCGTGTAGCATGATATGTGTCAACGGATCGTGAACTCCAGGTGAAATTGTTCCAGGAAAACATGAAGGATAAAGGTTTGAGATTGTCGAAGGCCAGAGTCTCGAAGTGGAGCATAGCCATTGGATTAAAGAGGACACACGTCAGTAGATTGTCAACTCTGGGAAAAAGCAAAAGAAGGATGAAAGAAAGTTGAGAGTTGAGATTGTTGAACCCTAAATACACGAAGGGATTGTGACCATCAATCCAAAAGGGACACGCATCATTGGATCATGGACTCCAGGTGAAATTCTCCAGGAGCAAGCAAAGTTTGAGAATAAAAACTCCCGAAGCTCGAAAGGTGAAATCGATCTCATTCGTTGGTTTGGAGGGACATGTGTCATTTGATCGGTGAGACCAAGGATTTCAAGTGGACAAAGGAGAGAAGGAAAATCCTTCGATTGAAGAACACAGATGTCAGCAGATCTTCCATTCCCGAAGATATCTAGTCAACAACAATAGGGTTTGCGATTTGAAACTCTCGAAGCCCGGATCATGAAGGAAACCTTAGTCGTTGATGGAGGAAGGCGAGATCTGGTCTGAAGACTTGAGAGGAAAGATTTGAACCATTCGTCCAAAAGAATTGTCAATATCATGAGATCTACGGTTGTGCTCCATTGCGGGGCCAGAACATGCTCGGGCATTAATTTTTCGTAAGTGAGCCGCAATTGAAACCACGTTTTTGGAGAAAGGACACATGGAGGCTCGTAGTGAATTGCGGGGTGAAAATCGGGTTGCCTTTAAACCACTTGTTATCACTGAAATTTTGTCCGCACATGGCGACAAGAACTCAGCATCGTCAAACAAGAATGAAGTCATTCATGGCACTGAATTAATTTCACAGCATTGCAAAAAGGTCAAAAACTATACAAAGTAACCAAAAATCAAAGGG
>SNQJ01S0240963.1:0-13503 GCA_010110895.2 Picea sitchensis
GGGCACAGGGGGAGTGTCAACATCTTCTTCCTGAATATCCTCAGAGATGGCCATAAAGAGATTTTGTTCCTTACATTTGTGGCCTGGGAAATATTTGTCATCACAATTATAACAGAGGCCTTTGAGTTGGCGTTTAGCCATTTAAGCCCTGGTCAATTTTTGGATTTTTAATGGAGCAGAGGGAGTAGTGGGGTTTACTGGTTTAGGGCAGGGGATAAAGGAAGGCTTACGGTTTTGAGAGGAAACAATTTGTTGTGCTTCTTTAGCTTTTTTGATAGACTCCACCCAAGTCGTAGGTCTAGCCATGAGGACATGGGCCTGAATCTCCTCCTTGAGGCCACTGATAAAACACTCTTGAAAGAAAGCATCAGTCATTCCCTCTGTTCGAAAATCCAGATGCTCAAATGCATCTATGAAGTCTTCTATTGTGCCTGATTGCTTCAATTTTGTCAAACGACCCAAATGGTTGGTGTCGGTGTCAAAGCGTTCATAAATCTCAGAAACAAATTGGGTCCAAGCAATATACCCTTGACGGGAAATTTTTCACCATTGCCACCATTGCCAGCATTCTTGATCTAGATGGAGAACACCATACCGGAGTTTGGCCAAGTCATCTGTAATGTTGTAGAGAGAGAAATAATGCTCCATTTGGGTGACCCAACCAGTGGGGTCTGAGCCATCAAATTTGGTTACATCCACCCGCGGAAGGTGTATGTCCCTTTGAAAGTGATGGGGTTGAAAGGAATGGGAAGAAGTTTCACCTTCAGTATTTTTATGTGCATCAGGAAAAGAGTCATCGGTAGGGATCTTGAGTTTGGTGCAGAGTGATACAAAGACATATTCAAGTTCGTTTTTTACTTCTGCTATTGCGGACTGCATGGCTACATCTACGGATGCATTTATGGAGGCATCACGGGAGACAATAATGCTTGAGTTGTTGCACTTCTTGTTGGGTCTCAAAGTAAACCCAGAGATTGAAGGTGGTGACGAGCGAGACTCTAGTTCTTGGCCTACAATTATGGGCCATGAGGATGGTGGAACTGAAAAGGAGATGGTGAGTCGAGAAATTTTTGCATGAAAAATTATATGGATGAATTTGGTAAGGGAGAAGAGATGAATCAATGGAATAGGTCTCAAATAATGGTGAAAAAATTTCCGGACTTTTTTTTTTTTTTTTTTTTTTTTTTTTTTTTGAAGAATGTTGTAGTGCTGAAATCCCCAAATTCTAAACCCGAGTATAATAGCAACTGAGCGTAGATGTAGCGTCGATAGATCTTGTAGGTTTAATTTGTTTATGTTCATTTGTTTATGTTCCCCAAGGGTTAGGTATTCAAAGGGTCTCTGAATGGTTTTTCCTGTGCTATAGCTCTCTGAAATATGTGTGGGGTCCAATGGTAGTACTCGGCCTAATATCTCGGGGCACTAACTAAGGAGGATAGGCCGTACCCTTGGTCGTACTACCCGACTACCCGGGTACTAAGTATCTTCGAGTGCTATTCTCGGTGACACTATAGCCGATACCGTTGGCCGTCGGTTTATCTAAAGAGGGCTTAATCTAGGCCAATCATACCTGAAAGTCTTTGTCGATCACGGTACCACTCAAAGGGTATAGCGAGGTTACAAGGGTATTATGGTGTGTAAGAACCACTTGTATTTCTGCATGTATGGATCCCTCAACCCTGCGGGTTTGTCACCGTAGCTTGACGGATCTACGTGGCTTAGAAGAGCGTCGAATCGTCTCTACTACGGAAAAAATGCCCACAATTTCTACCAGGAAAGTCTTTCTGATACCACTTGCAAGATACGGGTTACATAAAACATGCAAAACAGAAATAAAATGCTGAAATGGCGAGGAATAGCGGTGGAAATATCGACATAATCTTCCCCACAATACGAAATCATATCTGAAATAGAAATGAAAAATCACTTTGATTCGAGGAAAGAAATGTTCCGGGCCTCCTTCAAGGGAAACCTCTGGTCGAGCAGCGCTTTGTTACAATAATCTCCAAGCTGGGGTTCTCATACCCATAAGCCCTTATTTATACTAAATATGTCTATTAAGAGAAGCATCTGAGAGGAAGATCGCTAGAAGCTGGAGCTTCTATTAGATCTTCATACATCCGCCTTATTCTATTTTATTGAAGAGCCTTATTAATATTGACCTTTATTACATAGAATACATTGATCTACCTATGTGCGGGTTGCAGGACCTTAACATAGAAGTAGAATGGTGGAACCACTATAACACTATCACTATGTGATGCTATCACTATGTGATATATCACTATAAAATGTACCAATAAACTGAACCATGCATCGACATGTACTTCAACCTGTAATCAGCACAATACCATAAACAGAGTGCATCATACCATTTACCAACCTATACCAAACAACACAGCCAATCAACTTACCATACACAGATTACATTAACCATGTACCAAGTGTGTACCATTCATTTATCAACTACTCATCAATTATGAATCATCAATATACTACAAACATCATCAACTATACACCTCATGTATGTACCTCATCAACTACTTGTCTCAGCCATGTACCCAACATGTATGACCACCTTAAATAGATGTGTATGGATTATTAATTATAATTAATTTAATAATCTAGCCGTCCTAAAAGTTAGCAAAATAATTATTTCTTAAATAGCATTAACTAGTAATTATTATTAATTAGTTGTTCATGATTATCAAAGGATTAATTAATTATTAATTGACTCATTAATTAATTAAGTAAAAAGGGATTAAAGGGTTAATAAATTGTATTGTTAAATTAAAGATTACGTGTTAGGAAGGGATAGGACATTAAATATAAGATAAGATAATAAATAAGGGGATAAGGGGCATTAATTCTGAAAGGATAAGATAATTTAATAAATGGATAAATGTGAAGGAGGGAAGTGCGGTGAAGGGGCAATATGTGGAGAAAGGTTAGGAAGGAGGATCATTGACGGGGAAGTAGGATTGATTTTTGGGGGTTCTCTTGGATTGGCAGAAAGGAGAGTGGAGTTCACGTAGTCGGGAAGGTTCAGTACAAGCACCGATTTGTTGGAGGTTTGGGCACGGAGGCGGATATCCATATGATATCTGGAGCTAGGAAGTTACCTAATTGGCAGGGTGGAACTAGTTTTTGGGCAGTGTTTACACAATTCAGTAGTGGTCAACAAGGAAAGTGAAAGTGGAGGGTTAGCATCGGACCAAAGGTAATTTAAATTGTGTATTTGTTTTATTTTGTTATAAAATTTTATTATTAGTTGATCAATTTAAAATGCGTATTGCTCAATTTCAAAGAATTATTGAATTTTCTTGTCATGTTTGTAGGAATTAGTGTTAAATAATATAAGCCACTACAAATGGTATGAGCTTCAACTGAGCCCAGGGCCTCAGGGCCAAAGTTCCCGACTCCAATCTCCAGCTCCGCCTAACCTGCAGACCAAACACACTATTATTTTGATTATATATGAACAAATCTAAATATATATAAACAATGAATTGAAAATGTAAGAAACAAATTTACCAAAAGTAAAACAAAGGAAATATGAATACAACGAGGAGTTCTACAAAATACCTACATGGTGACTTAGACCAAAATTAATGATTTTCCAATTTTTTATTTGGATTTGAGCTTGATCTGGAAAAGCTCACCGCTCTCCATGCTTATAATTTTATAAGGTACCCATATTCTCACCATGGATTGGGAGATCTGCACTAACCATTTATTGATTTTCAATAGCAGTGTATTAGGTTTCACTTTTTCTCATAATGATCCCAGAGATCCAGGGCGATTCCAAATCATCCCTACCCAAAACAATCAAACCTATTTTACCAGATCTGACGAGGAGACCTTTTTTTTTGTTATGTTCCCATTCCCTTTCCTGTCTTGACACTATGTTAGTACATAATTATCAATTTTATATGCATAATATATGCAAATTGGGGGCTTCACATTTCTTATCTCCTTTAACCTACTATCCCCATTTGTTGTTCCGTTTCCATTTTAAGTTTCCTGTTTCTCGTTTACAGTAGCATAGGATCTAGACTCAAGAAATTAGGCTATAGACGGGAATATATCCATCGAGTTCTCCATGCAGCCAAGAAGAGGCGTTGTGGTCATCAGGTTGGATGGAGTTTTTATAAACCCCGGGAGGGCCTCAATGCTTTTCTTGGGCCTCATCAATGCTTTTAATAGAAAGGACTATAGTGAGTAGTTATACTAGTTCAAAAGTCTTAAAAGAGATCATAGTATTATGAAGTTGACGTTGTCTTTGAAGTAGTTGGATCCTGGATCTCTGAATCACCAATGCGCTTGGTTAAGGTATATGTGGACTTAGAAGGCAGTGGTACTGATACAGAGTCAGGCCTGAGAGTACAAGTTTTAGACCACGCGTAAAGAGGGAGAAGTAGCTATCTCAAATAGGGGGACTGGTAAATGCCCCTTAGTCTACCTTTGTATACCTTGAGAGAAAGCAAGACTTACACGTTCAAGGCTCAACATAGACATGCCATACCATTTTCTTTAACCTTTCTAAAGGGTGGTTTCTATCTTTGAAGTAAAACCAAAACTAAAAAGCAAGGCAAACATTGAAAGCGAATAACATAACATATTGCGATGTAGAAACGGACATTTGAAAATTGAGTCTACTCTGTTCTTCCCAAAGCTCAAAATGCATAATCAAAATCATTTCCTATACACCGAGAGTTTATCCCATGTCAAAACTATGCAAAATGACAACAACTGGTGACCATGAGGATCTATATCTATACAGAAACAAAACATGGGAAGATTTTTTTTATACCCATTGAAACAATGCACAAAAGCAGATCAGAATCTCCTGATCTCATGCATTACAAATTTAGGCAGATTCCAACAAAAATGTATTGACTTATAGCTATTTTTAGAACCAACCCAATAGACAATGGCCCATCCAGACAACAAACAAACTCTCTCTCTCCTCATCTACTACTATTAATGTGTATGAAACAAGACAATATGTAACAAAAACATTCAATGAGATCCTGGATAAGCATTACCTTTTTCTCAGCACCCAAATGAACTCTGCAAGGGAAAATGAGGCCAAGTATGATATATAATACATGTAGAATAAAAATTAGCTAGAGTGTAGCCAGGAGAATTTTCCAAAAGATAAAGAACATTCCCCGCAAGATTGCTTAAAATCGTATTTTTAGAGTAGAAACAAACTAACGGTTGTAATTTAAATGGCCAATTTTTTTTTTCTCTCATGCCGAGTCGGTCGAGTCGACCTCATTCATGGTTGGGAATGAAGATGAGAATCTGACATGGCCAACCCACAAGTTGGCATGGCAGGCACTATAATTTCCCCAGCATAGGGAATAACATCTAGGGAACTCTTTGTCGCGGGCAAGAATCGAACCTGTGTTTCTGAAAAGTGGTGTGTGTGCTTAAGTGCTCTATTCCTAAACCATCCCAATACCTAAATATCCATCCATATGCAAAAGCCCACAATATACACATGCCGAGAACAAGTCAACACATAAACCAACACAAGTCTAATTTTTAAATACAAAGCTGATTCTTCACAAAATACACAAAGAAGCTCTAACTCTACACATCACAGAATTACCAGCATAAACAAAGAAATTTGGAGGATATCATCTCATCCTTTATTGAAGTAGTTACCCAAGGGCTCGTCTTTGGAAGAATACATAAGGCTTTTCTAATGGATCAATAGCTATGGAAATGTGGGATCGTTGAATTCAGTGGCTCTGATTAACATAGAAATAATTTTTCGTCCCGTTCCAAGCTACAAAACAACATCCCATTACCAAGCCAAGGAAGGAGCTCGCTGCCATTACCAGAGATCTGCCACAGTAGCGGAGAGGGAGAAGCTGAGGGCGCATTTGCGTAGGGAGAGAGGCGACAATGATGGAGTGTTAGGTTTGAGGACACGTTTAGGGTTTGGAGAGATAGGTGTGGGATTATTTTGGAGGAAGCGGGAACGTGGGCCTCATGCCAAAAGCCAGACCTTAAAGGTTGCCAGATAATTTTTTTTATATAATTATAAAATTTATATTTTTTTATTATTTATTATTTTAGTTATTTTATTTATTATATATATTTATTATATTTTCATTATCGTGAATTATAGATTAATTGCTTATTCTTAAAATAATTAAAGTAAGTAACTTGTTTATTTATTTTATCATTATTTTTTTTTTTTTTTTTTTTAAATAAAATATTAAATAAATTAATGATAATAATGATAATAGAATTAATATAATAAATAAATATATATATAAAAAAATCTAAGTGTTTTGGAGTCTATGGGTTTAGAAACCACGACCACCCACTACCTAAGCCTTAAGAAACAACCAAACACCAGCGCGCCATGTATGTGCCTTGGAGGAAAAAATAAAATAAAATAATTAAATTAATAGGAAGGATTAAGTAAATTAGTGACTAATTAATTAACACTAATAATAATTAATTTTCGGGAATAAATTGAAAGTGTTGATTAAGGCGATTGAAACTTAGATTAAAGTTTAGTCTAGATTATTAGTTTTAATAAACTAGCACATGAAGTAATTGACAGTAGTTAGCATGAAAGGTACATATGGCAGTGAGCAGAAGCGTGGTGGCGATTTGTGGACAATTATTTAGATGCCATGGTTTAATCTCATTTAATCATTTAAACATAGTAATTATATATCCTTACAACAATTTTTTAATGTGATTAGGTAAATGTTAAAAATAAGCATGTTGGATGCCTTGATAAATGCAAGAAAGTTATGAACAATAAATCGACCCATTGATTTTGGAGGATGACTAAGAATATGCCGGCATCTTCAATGCATAGCCATCGAGGATAAGGGTTTAAGGTTAAATAATATTAAAAGATCATTAATTGTACCCATTGTCCCATTGTCAATAGGTGTACACATATCGACGTAATTAATAAACATAAGGTCGAAGTCACTTTAATCAAGTTGTAGTGAAGTTAAAGGAGCTTAGACTAGGACAAAATTGGAAGGTGACATGCACTAGGAGAGTAAGCATAGGAAGTAAATCTGACGCCAAGGCTTAAAGCGTGGCCTACTGAGCAGGAACCAATAATTTTTTGGGCGAAGAAATCAAGCTTAGCAGCTTAATCCTAACCCTAACCTAGCCAATCCCTAATGGAGTAATGTCTATTCACAGGACAAATGCAAAGAAAACTTACGCCTAACCTGTTCCTACAAGTTTAAGTAGCACAAATTTGAAGCGTCCTTGAACTCACCTGAACAACTTTGGGGGTGATGCAGGATAAGTCATACAGGATGGCCAGGACTCAAAGAATTCAGGGGCGTCGTCATAGCTTCCCTGGCTGCTATGACCACCACCACCATGTCCTTGGGAACTAGCCCTCATCTTGCTTTCGTTGGAAGCCATTACTTGAGACTTTAAAGGGGGAGACAACCGGCAGGGGACTGAAGTGGAACCCCATGTTTAGACGGAGTAATCCTGAAGCGTCGAGGGATTCGGAGGGAGGACCTCCACCCGAAGACACCGAATTGAAGATCAAACTTCTAGAGTTTGTTGGGGGTCACCTTGATGAGCGATGGAAAGCTTATGGTTGGAAGGCATGCCAAGGTGTTTTTCATTAAGGTACTATGCATCCAACTCAAGGCAAAGATCACCCGAGTTTGAGTTAAGAGGCGCCTTGAAGGCCCGGTGGGAGCAACCTGGAAAGACAAAGCTGCACCTTACCCCAGAACCTGTATCTTGGGAACTTTTCTAGGGGAGGTTCCGAAGGAAATATGTACTATCATACTACGAGGAACAACAGTGGGGGCATTTCATGCCTTAAAACAAGGAAATAGAATTGTAAGAAGAATATGATATTAGGTTTGTGGAATTGGTCAAATATGTTTGATATATGGATAATGACCAGCAGTGATGCTTCATCTATGGATTGAACCCTAAGATAAGAGCTATGGTGCAGATGTGGAAACCATCTTGAGTAGCAGAAGAAGTGGAAAATGCGTGTTATGAGGAAGAACACATGAACTTGACGAGGGTACAAGGCCGACATTTCCGCATCATCCACGGATTAAGGAAGGCCCGAGGACATTTCCTAAGGGAGGGGCTCAAGGCCACCGCCATATGTAGTAGCAATCACGCCAAGAACAATAGTTGTAGGATTTCAATGGAAGTAAGTACAACATCTCGTTCATCACCAATGGTTCAGACAAGTCCACGACCATCTCAAGGAACAGGTAGGCGGGGTTCAGGAAAGAACTAATTTGGAAGCGGAGTCACATAACGATTACACACGGGTTCAATCTTCGTGTTACATGTTGGGGAGTCGGAGGACCCCATTACAGTATTTGCCGAGTTGATCAAGGTTGTGCATAGAGAAGAGCTACTAATGAGGGAGGCAAGTAGCAACCACCCGATTCACGTAGTGGTTGATAATCACCGAGGCCAGGCATCAATCCACCATGAGTGGTGGAAGTCCTTAGTCGCTAAATCATATCAATGTCAAGATTTTGTTTGATTAGGGTGCGACAGATAGTTTCATTTCTATCTACATTAGAAAAAGAATTAGGTTGACATCCTCAAACACGATGACTTTAAACAAGTCGAGAGATGGCTTGAGAGAACAAGCGGTGAACCTAGATGGTGATAATTGTATAGATAGACTTGGGAGTGTGTACTACGAAGTTGAAGGTATACGTCACTGCTCTTGGGTGCATTATGACCTAATCATTGGAATGGATTGGTTAGCATCTCTCACGAGCTTTGGTAGATTGTTTCACAAGAGGGTGCTTTGTGTCTATGACGAAGGAAGACGATGAGAGATCCAGGGTGTACAGAGAAAGTGTTGTTACACTTTATATCAGCAACTATGAAAGTTAAGAAATGCTTTCGAGAAGGGTGTCGATTGTATATAGTGGAAGCGGTGAATGAAGGAAGGGACCCTCATTGGATGGGTACCAGGTATTGTCGAGGAATTTAAAGTTGTTTTTTCCGAACGAGTTACTATGGTTACCTCTTGAGAGGGAGCTATATTTTACTATTGAGCTAAAACACAGTGTAGAACCAATCTCCAAGACTACATATCGGATAATGACACAGAACTTTGTGAATTGCAAATCGCAGTTGAAAGGGATTCTTGGACTTAGGGCTAATGGGCCCGATGTTTCACCACGGAAGCGTGCCATTAATTTTTGTAGAGAAGAGGGATGGATCCTTATGATTGTGTGTAGACTATAGGGACTTGAACCCTGCTACAATGAAAAATAGGTATCCAATCTTGTGAATAGATGACCTTTTAAATCAGATGAAAGAATTGTGATTGTCTCAAAGATTGATTTCTTGATCGGGGGTATCATCAGTTGAGGATTAGGAAGGTGATATCCCAAAGAAACTGCCCGCTTCGAACTCGGTTGGACATTACAAGTTTGTTGTAGTACCTTTCGGATTGACCAATGTGCCAACAATATTCATGAGCCTCATGAGCGACATATTCCAGTACCCGTCGATTGTACAAGTTTTTCTAGATGACATCCTCATATATTCCAAGAATGAAAGAGACATGAGGAACCTTGCGAATAGTGTTGTCCTACCTTAGAGAAAAAAAATTGTATGTGAAGTTATTGAGTGTTCCTTCTTCGAGAAAGAGATTCACTATTTAAGTCATATCATTTTAAATTGAAAGGAATCTCACGTGGACCCGAGAATTAAAGAAAGGCCATTATGGAGTGTCGATTAGAAAAATGCCCATGGTGAGAAGGCTTCATGGGGCTAGTAAGGATTATTACTCAATTTGTGGAAGGATTCTCAAAATGAGCGAAACCCATCACCACTTTACTTTTGAGTGTAAGGGGTCGGTATGAATGGATGAAGAGTGTGATAGTGCATTCATGGAGCATAAGTTACTAATAGTCGCCAATTCTATGAGTGTCGGATATGGAAAGGACTTCACAGTTTGTCTGCATGGATGCCTCGAAACAATGTTTAGGGGCCGTGCTAATGCAGGATGGAGGTGATAGGTTATGCGTCAAAGGAAGTTGAAGAAACATGAGGACTATATGCAACTCATGATTTAGAGTTAGTAGCCGTAATGCTAGCTCTGAAACTTTGGAAGCACTATCTTGTTGGGAGAAACTTTGGCTCAAAACAGACCATCAAGTTTAAAACATCTCTTCACTCAAAGAGATCTGAATGCCGAGCAAAGGCGATGGAGTGAGTTTATAGTGAAGTACAATTTTGGTATTTCATACATAAAGGAAAGGAAAATGTGGTCAAAGATGCCTTGAGTAGGAGATTCGTATCTTATGCCTTGAAGTAACCTTAAAGGTCAATGCGAGGGAACATGTGTTGACTGCTCGAGGAGACAAGCTGGTATTTAAAGGTTACTGAAACCCTCCAGAGAGAGGGCTGATTAGATCAAGTATGATGGATATAGTCACGGAAATGAACAAGCATTGAATGTCGAGGAAGGATGTACATCACGAAAGTTAGGATATTCGAAGCATCATCTTGAAGGAAGCCCATATAGCACTTGATTAATAGCATCGAATTAATGTGAAGATGTCACCTTGGAATATGAGGAAGTTCTTCTTACGGAGGTAGTATGAAGTGTGGTCTTAGTCCATTTAAATCGCCAAATTCCTAGAGTGTCAACAAGTGGCCAACCACCATCTGGTGGGCCTCCTACAACCACATGATGTTCCTATGTCGAGGAAGTCATCTCTATGGATTTTTGTTGGCAGGGTTTCAGCTCACATCTACATAGACCTGAAATGCCATTCTTGTGATAGTGGATAAGTTAACCAAGGTGCTCATTTTATTACGGTTAGAGACACTTCTGATGTCAGCACGATGTGACATGTGTGTTTATGAAGAGGTTATCGTTTGCATGAGATACTTAAAGAAGATCATTTCAGATAGGGACTCGATTCACTTCTAGGTTACGGACAAGTTTGGTCAGTTGGGGACTTAGTTGAACTTAAGAAAACATCATCTGAAATAGATGGAGAAAGCAGAGAGAAATAAATCCAAGTCATGGAAGACATGCTTAGGATACTTCATGGATAATCAGAAGCCAATTAGAATACCTACCTTTGGTAGAGTTTGCCTACAATAACAGTTATCATAGCTCAATTGGAATGCCACCCTATGAATATTTGTATGTGAGGCCATAGAACACCATTGAGTTGGATAGACTAGAAGACCGAGAAACAATTGGGCCAAAATTGATTCAATAATGGAGAACATGTGATTGAATTGGCGAGACTAAAGGAAGCGGATAGTAGTTTTGCGGATGCACACAGGACTGACTGCAGTTATGAAGTGGGAGACTAGGTTTTCATTCACATCGAGGCCCATTACCATATGATTAAATGAGGACAAAATTTGTCACCTCGGTTTATGGGACCATTCGGGATCCAAGAGAAAAATTGGACCCATTGCATATCGTCACAAATACTTGCCACCCCTTGCATAAAACTCATAATGTATTTCATGTATCTATTTTACATCATTATATTTGCTGATGAATCCATAAACTAAATTGGAAGGAATTGCGGTATCGGTGGGAACCCTCACGGTAGAACAAATTCATATATTGGACCCGTGAAATTCGACAACTTTCAGGGAACGTCTGGCTAGACCAAGTTAAAGGTCGATTAGGACAAGTATAGTCTAGGATCTGCTAATTGGGAGGATGTTGAGACACTATGACGAGACTATTCCTCACTTTTTTTACCACCTTTAGAACATGTTTCTCGAAGGTGTTGTGTATATAACACCACCTTTTGGCTTAGACAACAGCGGGATTACACAGAGGCCTATATACTTTATTTTCTAGTCACAATGAAACTATTAGAGTGATACACCTAAACTTTAAATATATGAACTTTTATGAATGATTAAATGTTAGTAATGATGATGTATATGATCGACATATTGTGAGGATGTGAATTTAATGAATCTTAAATGCTATTAAGATGATGTTGGATATGATGCAATCTATTTTGGAGAAATGATAATCTTATGAATGGGTGTCAGTGAATTAAGGGATATTATGAGATCTATTTCTACTTGGAAAAATTTGATGTTAAATTGTCGATGCAAGGGGATAGGGTGGAAATGATGATAGTATGCAATTACATGATGATAATGCACAAAAATGTATGAGTTTGTTGTTGATATTGAGAGGGTGAGTCAGTATCAGTACAATTCAAAACCTTTTCAACATGCTTAAACCATTCAATTATATCCAATGAGCAATGAACAATAGTATAAAGAGTTACCAATACACAATACACCATGCACAATGTAAGAAATAATCAATAGTTTTGTTCCAAAGTAATGACTTCCAAAGGTATCTGATATCCAAATGTAAGGGAGGATAAACCTCCAGGAGATACAATCCTCCAATATCAAGAGATGTTGAACTCTCTATCCTTGCCCTTCCTTCCACCAGAATATGTAAAGGAGATAGTAAAACTTTACATTTAAATCATCACCATCAGCCAATCATCACATAGAACACGATAATGCTTTACGGAGACTTCTTCAATTTATGCAATTATTCAATTCTTGGAAAGCTTACAACTGTCTTTTCACAACTAACCAATTCACTTCTTAGTTTTCTTTGCGTGTCTTTGAGCTTGCTATTTTCAATCTCAACATGCATGAGAGATAATAAAACTTTACATTAAATCATCACCATCAACCAATCATCACATAGAACTTGATAATGCTTTCTGAGACTTCTTCAATTTATGCAATTATTCAATTCTTGGAGTACTCTAATCCTATAGATAATTTTACTAAATGTATTCTCTGAAACTCCTCTAATTTTCACTCCTTGAATCCTCCCCAAAAGAGGTTATAGAAAGAATGGTAGACTTTATTCAATTCTGGTCTGTTCAGAAGACCCAACTGGTACAGCATGCACCACACTCAATATTTAACATATGATTCTGAAACTTTCATACAAGAAACTATAGTCCGTACTCTTTCCAATGGAAGTGGTCCCACTACATTTGGAGTCTGTATTAAAAATTTATGACTGTTTTACCTAGAACACCTGTTTATTGACTAGTTTCAGGACTGGTCACAAACCCTATATTCCATAGAGTGTATCTCCATAATTATAGCAAATCAAGAGCTGAAATTCTTACCAGAGGTACCTTGATATGTCTTCTCAATACCATAGCGATTTCACCATCTGAATCATTCTAGAAAAAAAGTTATAGAAAAAATGGTAGGATGACCTGAAAATAACATACCTTAGAACACATCACCAAAAGACTTCATCCTCCTTTGAAATCCGGCCTTCTTTTCCTTCTTCTTCCCTCTAAAATTTGACTTGTATCAAATGAATGTATAACGATATTTATTCATAACATTTATGTCACTTCCTTTTAACATTAGGGCCGACCTGACACTTTCTTATTTTGTAATTATTTTCTTTAATTATTTTCAGGGCCTACATGTACTTCCTTTTTCAAG
>SNQJ01S0240964.1:3076-13503 GCA_010110895.2 Picea sitchensis
GGGTCAATCACGAGGTCGCATTGGGGCCCTCAGAGTAATCAACCATGCTTTGTTGGTCTTGGTGTCACCTGTTGACTATCCCCCCTCTGCTTTGGTATAGTAGGTGGTACCATAGAGGACATAATATTTTAGACTTCCTACACAAGGTGACAGCACAGGGAAGGTGGTGTTGTACCTGGTATCGACGTTGGCTAGACTCACTTGGACTCCTTGGAGGGTTTTCCATTGCTTGGTGAGGTAAATTGCACTAGGGAGTTAGTTTGTTAATAAGGTTGTCAACGTAACTTTCCAACCCACCGAAACTCAACCCTTTCGTGCATCGATTCTGCGATGTTGGATTCCATCACCAACTAGCGCTTCTTTGTGAGAAGGTTTGTTTGCATGCTTGACTCCTAGATTAATTAGTGTTTGTTGTTTTTTCTCCTTAGTTGGCCTTAGGATTGAGTTTGTATGTAATGGCATTAGTTTCGGGTTCATTCCTCATTTTATCAATACAAAATATGGATACAATTAAAAGAAAAGGTAATAAAGAGGTAACAAATAGCTCATACCTAACTTACGTCTTATAATTCTCCAACATTGTTCTTTACACATAGTGCAACAAACACAAAATGGAATGGTTTACACAAGATCAATGGAGAATGTTATTGGAAAATTCAAAATATTATCATAAACCCACATCTCACATATTTGTACATGCACCATAGATTCACAATATTTCATGAAGAGGTCTGGGAGAAATGCCTCCATGCAAAATTGTCCACATCAGAATTGTCCATGTCCTTGATGGAAATATATAAAATTCCCTTGAACATATTTTAATCCTTGTCCTGCTTAAAAAGGATGATCCCATTCTAGAATTAGTGGTCAAAGACCACTTTTATCCCCCCTCTATCTGGTAAATGCTACTTCTTATACTAGCCTTCCCCTACAATAGGGAGTGTTGTGTCCCTTTTCTCGAAAATAAGTGAGGTTCCTCTTCCTTCTCCCAACCTCTTGGATAGTAATACATTCAGCCTCAAAAATAATTTTTAGGGAAACTAGAATCCAATCATGAACCGAGAGTGAACCGAGAGTGAGGGGTGTGAACCGGGAGTGAGGGGTGCTCTAGCTAAAATCCTATGCCAGGAATCCAACAAAGATGATGGTTCCTCAATCCCCGTGCAAGGCATAAAAAACTAACGGAGTAACATTTTTGAGTTCCATGAGACGATGAAAGATTGTTTAGGCATGGAATAGGTGACCAAATTATCCATCTGCTCCCTAGGCATGGTTTCATAAATTGGCCCCTAAATCCAAATGTTGCATTGCTTCTTACTGAGAAGAGCACTAGTTATCGAAATCGATGAAAAAAACTACTTCCGAGGGGTTGGAACCAAGAGTGAAGGGTGATCTAGCTGAAATCATATCCCAGGAATCCATTGGAGTCGAGGGTTCCTCAATCTGAGTCTCGATTTTCATTTTATGCCCAGTTTCAAGTCACATCCCAAACCATTTCAGGGACTCTTGGCAATTCCTCCTCCGGGCATAAAAGCCTAATGAAGAAGCATTTTTTAGCTCCATGAGATTTTGCATGATTTTTTAGGCATGGGATAGGTGACTACATTGTCCATCTGCTCTCGAGGCATGGTTTCGTAAATTGGACCCCTAAATCCAAATGTTCCATTGCTTCTTACTGAGAAAAGCACTAGTTATCGAAATCGATGAAAAAAACAAAATCCGAGGGCTTGGAACTCGGAGTGAGCGATTCTCTAGCTAAAATCCTATGACAGGAATCCAACAGAGATGACAGTTCCTCAAACTGAGTCTCGGATTTCGTTTTATGCCTAGTTGCAAGTCACATCCCAAACAATTTCGGGGACTCTTGGCTAATTCTCAATTAGGGCATAAAAACCTAATAGAGAAGCATTTTTTAGTTTCATGGGATGATGCAAGATTTTTTAGGCATGTAATAGGTGACTATATTTTCCATCCGCTCCCGAGGAACAGTTTCATAAATTGGACCCGTTAATCCAAATGTTAGTTTGCTTCAAACTGAGAAAAACACTAGTTCTCAAAATCAATGAGTAAAGCAACTTATGAGGCATGGCACCTAGGAGTGATTGGTGATCTAGCTGAAATCATATCCTAGGAATCCATCGGAGTTGATGGTTCCTCAATCTGAGTCTCTTTTTTTTTTTTATGCCCAGTTGCAAGTCGCATCCCAAACCATTTCGGGGACTCCTGGAAATTCATCCTCGGGGGCATAAAATCCTAATGGAGCATCATTTTTGAGGTCCATGAGATTTTTCATGCTTGTTTAGGCATGGACTAGGTGACCACATTGTCCATCCTCTCCCGACACATGGTTTTGTAAATTGGACCCCTAAATCCAAATGTTTCATTGCTTCTTACTGAGCAAACCACTAGTTATCGAAATCAATGAAAACAATAACTTCATAGGGCTTGGGACCGGGAGTGAGGGGTACTCTAGCTAAAATCCTATGCCAGGAATCCAACAGAGACGACGGTTCCGAAAATAGAGTCTCGGTTTTGGTTTTATGCTTAGTTGCAAGTCGCATCCCAAACCATTTCGGGGACTCTTGGCCAATTTCCGCTCAAGGAATAAAAGACTAACGGAGCAACATTTTTGAGTTCCATGAGATGTTGCAAGCTTGTTTAGGCATAGGCTAGGTGACCAAATTATCCATCCGGTCTCGAGGCATGGTTTTGTAAATTGGCCCCTTAAACCAAATGTTGCATTGCTTTAAACTGAGAAAAACACTAGTTGTCGAAATCATTGATTAAACTAACTTTTGAGGCATGGCACCAGTGAGTAAGGGGTGTTCTGGATGAAATCCTATCCCAGGAATCCATCAGAGTCGACTGTTCCTCAATCCGAGCCTCTATATTCGTTATATGCCCAGTTGCAAGTCATATCCCAAACCATTTTGGGGACTCTTTGCCAATTGCTCCTGAGGGCATACAAACCTAACAGAGCAACATTTTTGAGTTCCTTGAGATGATGCAATATTTTTTAGGCATGGACTACGTGAATATATTTTCCATCCACTCCCAAGGAACGGTTTCGTAAATTGGACCGCTTAATCCAAATGTTTGTTTTCTTCAAACTGAGAAAAACACTAGTTCTCAAAATCAATGAGTAAAGAAAATTCTGAGGCATGGAACCCAAGAGTGATGGGTGCTCTAGCTCAAATAATATCCCATGAATCCATCTGATTCGATGGTTCCTCAATCCGAGTCTCGATTTTCATTTTATGGCCAGTCGCAAGTCGCATCTCAAACCATTTTGGGGACTCTTGGAAATTCATCCTTGGGGCATAAAAGCCTAACGGACAAACAGTTTTGAGCTCCATGATATTTTGAATGCTCTTTTAGGAATGAACTATATTACCACATTGTCCATCATCTCCCGAGGCATGGTTTCGTAAATTGGACCCCTGAATCCAAATGTTGCATTCCTTCTTACTGAGCAAAGCAATAGTTATTGAAATCGATGAAAAAAACAACTTCTGAGCCATTGAAACCAGGATTGAGGGGTTCTCTAGCTAAAATCCTATGCCAGGAATCCAATAGAGATGACAGTTCCTCAATCCGAGTCTCTGTTTTTGTTTTATTCCTAGTTGCAAGTCGCATCCCAAACCATTTCGGGGACTCTTGGTCAATTCCCTCTCAGGGCATAAAAGACTAAAGGAGAAACATTTTTGAGTTTTGTGAGATGCTACAAGCTTGTTTAGGCATAAATAAGGTGACCAAATTATCCATCCGCTCCCGAGGCATGGTTTCGTAAATTGGACCCTTAATCCAAATGTTTCATTGCTTCAAACTGACAAAAACATTAGTTGACAAAATAAATGATTAAGGAAACTTTTGAGGCATGGAACCTGTGAGTGAGGGGTGCTCTAGATGAAATACTATCCCAGGAATCCATCGGAGTGGACAGTTCCTCAATCCGAGTCTCGATATTCTTTTTATGCCCAGTTGCAGGTCACATCCCAAACCATTTTGGGGACTCTTGAACAATTGCTTTTGATGGCATAAAAACCTAACGGAGAAACATTTTTTAGTTCCGTGAGATGATGCAATATTATTTAGGCATGGACTAGGTGAATATATTTTCCATCTTCTCCCGAGGAATATTTTCATAAATTGGACCCCTTAATCCAAATGTTGGTGTGCTTCAAACTGAGAAAAACACTAGTTCTCAAAATCAATGAGTAAAGTAACTTACGAGGCATGGAACCCGGGAGTGAGGGGTGCTCTAGCTGAAATCCTATCCCAGGAATCCATCGGATTCAACGGTTCCTCAATCTGAGTCTCGGTTTTCAATTTATGCCCAATTGCAAGTTGCATCCCAAACCATTTCCGAGACTCTTGGCCAATTCCCGCTCAGGGCATAAAAGACTAATTGAGAAACATATTTCAGTTCTATGAGATGCTAAAAGCTTGTTTAGGCATGGAGTAGGTGACCAAATTATCCATCTTCTCCCGAGGCATGGTTTCGTAAATTTTCCCCTTAATCCAAATGTTGCATTGCTTCAAACTGAGCAAAACACTAGTTATCGAAATCAATGATTAAAGAAACTTCCGAGGCATGGAACCCATGAGTGAGGGGTGATCTAGATGAAATCCTATCCCATGAATCCATTTGAGTCGACTGTTCCTAAATCCGAGTATCTATATTTTTTATATGCCCAGTTGCAAGTTGCATCCCAAACCATTTTGGAGACTCTTGGCCAATTGCTCCTAAGGGCATAAAAACCTAACAGAGCAACATTTTTGAGTTCCGTGAGATGTTGCAAGATTTTTTAGGCATGGAATATGTGAATATATTTTCCATCCACTCCCGAGGCACGGTTTCGCAAATTTGACTCCTTAATCCAAATGTTTGTTTGCCTCAAACTGAGAAAAACACTAGTTCTCGAAATCAATGAGTAAAGCAACTTTCGAGGCATGGAACCCAGGAGTGATGGGTGATATAGCTAAAATATTATCCTAGGAATCTATCGGAGTCAACAGTTCCTCAATCGGAGTCTCGGTTTTCGTTTTATGCCCAGTTGCAAGTCACATCCCAAACCATTTCGGGGACTCTTGACAATTAATCCTCTGGGCATAAAATCCTAACGGAGAAACATTTTTCCACTCCATGATATTTTGCATGCTTTTTTAGGCATGGAATAGGTGACCACATTTTCCATCCACTCTCGAGGCATGGTTTTATAAATTGGACCCCTAAATCCAAATGTTGCATTGCTTCTTACTGAGCAAAGCACAAGTTATCGCAATCGATGAAAAACACAAAATTTAAGGGGTTGGAACCAGGAGTGAGGGGTGATCTAGCTAAAATCCTATGCTAGGAATCCAACATAGATGACGGTTCCTCAAATCGAGTCTCGATTTTCGTTTTATGCCTAGTTGAAATTCACATCCCAAACCATTTCGGGGACTCTTTGCCAATTCCCGCTCAGGGCATAAAAGACTAACGAAGAAACATTTTTGAGTTTCATGAGATGCTGCAAGGTTGTTTAGGCATGGACTAGGTGACAAAATTATCCATCCCCTTCTGAGGCATGGCTTCGTAAATTGGTTCCTTAATCCAAATGTTGCATTGCTTCAAACTAAGAAAAACACTAGTTGTCGAAATCAATGATTAAAGCAACTTCTGAGTTATGGCACAGGTGAGTGAGGGGAGCTCTATATGAAATCCTATCCCAAGAATCCATTGGAGTCAACGGTTCCTCAATCCAAGTCTCGATATTCGTTATATTCCCAGTTGCAAGTCACATCCCAAACCATTTCAGGGACTCTTGGCCAATTGCTCCTGAGGGCATAAAAACCTAACATAGTAGCATTTTTGAGTTCCATGAGATGATGAAAGTTTTTTTAGGCATGGACTAAGTGAATATATTTTCCATATGCTCTCGAGGCACAGTTTCCTAAATTTGACCCCTTAATCCAAAAGTTGGTTTTCTTCAAACTACGCAAAACACTAGTTCTCGAAATCAATGAGTAAAGCAACTTTTGAGGCATGGAACCCAGGAGTGAGGGGTTCTCTAGCTGAAATCCTATCCCAAGAATCCATCAGAATCAATGGTTCCTCAAGCCGAGTCTCTATTTTCATTTTATGCCCAGTTGCAAGTCGCATCCCAAACCATTTCAGGGACTCTTGGAAATTCATACTCAGGGCGTAAAATCCTAACGGAGCAACATTTTTGAGATCCATGAGATTTTTCATGATTTTTTAGGCATGGAATAGGTGACCACATTGTCCATCTGCTCCCGAGGCATGGTTTCATAAATTGGACCACTAAATACAAATGTTGCATTGCTTCTTACTGAGCAAAGCACCAGTTATCAAAATCGATTGAAAAAACAACTTCTGAGGGGTTCTCTAGATAAAATCCTATGCCAGGAATCCAACAGAGATGACATTTCCTCAAACCGAGCCTTGGTTTTCAATTTATGCCCAGTTGCAAGTCGCATCCCAAACCATTTCGGGGACTCTTGGCCAATTCCCGATTAAGACATAAAAGAACAACATAGCAACATTTTTGAGTTCCGTGAGATGTTGCAAGATTTTTTAGGCATGGTATAGCTTACCAAATTATCCATACACTCCCGAGGCATTGTTTCGTAAATTTGACCCTTAATCCAAATGTTGCATTGCTTCAAACTAAGAAAAACACTAGTTGTTGAAATCAATGATTAAAGAAACTTTTGAGGCATAGAACCCATGGGTGAGGGGTGATATAGATGAAATCCTATCCTAGGAATCCATCGTAGTCGATGGTTTCTCAATCTGAGTCTCGATATTCGTTATATGCCCAGTTGCAAGTCACATCCCAAACCATTTCGAGGACTCTTGGCCAATTGCTCCTGAGGGCATAAAAACCTAACAGAGCAACATTTTTGAGTTATGTAAGGTGCTTCAAGATTGTTTAGGCATGGACTAGGTGACTTTATTTTCCATCCGCTCCCAAGGCATTGTTTCATAAATTGGACCCCTTAATCCAAATGTTGGTTTGTTTCAAACTAAGAAAAACACTAGTTCTCGAAATCAATGAGTAAAGAAACTTTTGAGGCATGGAACCCAAGAGTGAGGGGTGCTCTAGCTGAAATCCTATCCCAGGAATCCATCAGAGTTGATGGTTCCTCAATCTGAGTCTTGGTTTTCATTTTATACCCAGTAGAAAGTCGCATCCCAAACCATTTCAGGGACTCTTGGAAATTCATCCTCGGGGCATAAAATCCTAATGGAGCAGCTTTTTTGAGCTCCATGAGATTTTTCATGCTTGTTTAGGAATGGACTAGATCACCACATTTTCCATCCGCTCCCGAGGCATGGTTTCATGAATTGGACCCCTAAATCCAAATGTTGCATTGCTTCTTACCGAGCAAAGCACTAGTTATCGAATTCGATGAAGAAAACAACTTCTGGGGGGTTGGAATCGGGAGTGAGGGGTTCTCTAGCTAAAATCCAATGCCAGGAATCCAACAGAGATGACGATTCCTCAATCTGAGTCTTGATTTTCATTTTATTCCCAGTTTCAAGTCGCATCCCAAACCATTTCGATGACTCTTGGACAATTCCTGCTCATAGCATAAAAGACTAACGAAGAAACATTTTTGAGTTCTGTGAGATGCTTCAAGCTTGTTTAGGCATGGAATAGGTGACCAAATTGTCCATCCTTTCTTGAGACATCATTTCATAAATTGGACCCTTAATCCAAATGTTGCACTGCTTCAAACTACACAAAACACTAGTTGATGAAATCAATGATTAAAGAAACTTCTGAGGCATGGCACCCATGAGTGAGGGGTTATCTAGATGAAATGTTATCCCAGGAATTCATCGAAGTGGATGGTTCCTCAATCCAATTCTAGATATTCATTTTATGCCTAGTTGTAAGTCACATCCCAAACCATTTCGGGGACTCTTGGTCAATTTCTCTTGATGGCATAAAACCTAACAGAGAAACATTTTTGAGTTCCATGAGATGCTGTAAGATTTTTTAGGTGTGGAATAAGTGACTATATTTTCCATCTGATCCCGAGGCATGGTTTCATAAATTGGACCTCTTAATCCAAATGTTGGCTTGCTTCAAACATAACAAAATATTAGTTCTTGAAATCAACGAGTAAAGAAACTTCTGAGGCATGGAACCTGGGAGTGAGGGGTGCTCTAACATAAATCTTATGCTAAGAATCCATCGAAGTCAATGTTTCCTCAATCCAAGTCCCGGTTTTCGTTTTATGCCCAGTTGCAAGTCGCATCCCAAACCATTTCGAGGACTCTTGGAAATTCATCATCGGGGCATAAAATCCTAACAAAGAAGTATTTTTTAGCTCCATGAGATTCTGCATTCTTATTTAGGCATGGAATAGGTGACCAGATTTTCCATCCACTCTCGAGGCATGGTTTTGTAAATTGGACCCTTAAATCCAAATGTTGCATTTCTTCTTACTCAACAATGCACTAGTTATCGAAGTCGATGAAAAAAACAACTTCCGAGGGGTTAGAACCGGGGGTGAGGGGTGATCTAGCTAAAATCCTATTCCATGAATCCAACAGAGATGACAGTTCCTCAAACCGAGTCTCAATTTTCTTTTTATGCACATTTGAAAGTCGTATCCCAAACCATTCCGGGTACTCTTGGCCAATTCCCACTCAGGGCATAAAATACTAATAGAGCAACATTTTTGAGTTATGTGAGATGATACACATTTGTTTAGGCATGGAATAGGTGACCAATTATCCATCCACTCTCGAGGAATGGTTTCGTAAATTGGACCCCTTAATCGAAATGTTGCATTGCTTCAAACTGAGCAAAACACTAGTTGTCGAAATCAATGAGTAAAGAAACTTCCGAGACATGGCACCCAAGAGTGAGGGGTACTCTAGCTGAAATGCTATCCCAGTAATACATTGGAGTGGACGGTTACTCAATCTGAGTCTCGATATTCATTTTATGCCCAGTTGCAAGTTGCATCCCAAACCATTTCGGATACTCTTGGCCAATTGCTCCTGATGGCATAAAAACTAACTAAATACATTTCTCTATCAACTAACTACTATATCTACCTGCCTTGAAAAAATACTGCACCAATTTCAACTACACATTGAGTTTAACAACCACTACTTCCTACATAAAAATGTGGGTTGCACTATTGTTAACCATCATCATAACTAATTTGTTCTTCAACTTGGATTGAACAAAACTAATATTTTTATAGTTCTACTCTTGGCTTGAACAAAAATAATATTTGTATAGTTCTACTCTTGTATTGAACAAAAATAATATTTGTATAGTTATACTCTTGGCTTGCCTTAGACATATTTCCAACTAAATCACCCAAGATTTGCAACACACCAACCGATGGATTGATTTCTTACTCCATAGCATTGACCCTCATCTTCAATGGACATTTCTTATAATGATTCTAATTTTCACAAATCCAACAAACAACAACCTTACTACTATTTTTTTCTTAGATCCATATGATGCTCATGGTGCTCCCCAACAGCCCCATCCCAGTGAGGTGCAACCCCAAGATGTTCTTATGACTGAGGCCCATGACAGTTAAATGTTTGTATATTAATCATATACTTAATAATTTTGTACTTATAAATTTTGACGTTTCAATGGAAAATAATGTCATAGTTGATCCTCCTCAACCTGAAGTTCAGGTGAATAGGTCGGCAGCCATTCCAACGATGCCGACTAGAGGACTAGGTAAATAATTACATTGCATAGTTTTTTTTTAATATTAATGAACTACTTCAATGATATTTAAAAATTGACCATATAAATTTAATATTTTTTATTTTTGTAGGTGATGGCCCCTCACAGCAGCATCCACGCTGTGGGTATGAGATAATACATACTCAATGTGAATGGACTGAAACAACATCAGCTGCTGAAGAGTACCCAGTAAACGAAGACACATAGATGGATGAATTACTTAAGACATGGAAAGCACAAAAGAAGACTAAAAGAAATTCATGATGTCATGTAATAATTTTATAAGACAATTAGTTGTACATTATATAGCTAAATATGTAATGATGCATATAATGCATTGATATTAGGGGTACTTTTTCATCTGATAATATACACAAGGATATTTCTATGGCTTGTATATATCTGTGAATGTAATTTTGTTATACACTTAATGATAATTTCATATTCTCTTATAAGACTTGGTATATATTGATTCAATACTTCTTGATTCAAGACGTGAGAATGCAAGCAAGACCCGGTGCCTTGTTCTTGGGCGATGGATTCTAAGCAACAAATAGAACTTGAATATGAAATATGCAACTTCCAAAATCTTGTGACATGATATATGAAACTCTGAAAGTATTGTGACATGTGACATGTGGCAAGCATCTTTTTCCAAGCAATGTGCAAGCTTTAAACTTGGTG
>SNQJ01S0240967.1:0-13503 GCA_010110895.2 Picea sitchensis
CCTAGTTTTTTAGGTCTCTTTCTTTCTTTGCATTGTTTTGCATTGTTATTTGAAAAAGAGAAAGAAATTAGCATAGGGTTGTGTTTTATTCTCATCTTGAAATCATCTCAAAAGAAAAATAAGAAACAAAATCCTTTCATTTTCCCTTTTGTTTCACTCTAAAGTTGCAATGTGCATTTTTCATGGAAAGGAGAAAAGATTGCATTTATAGGTTTGAAGGATTGTTCATGCTTTTTGCTTGAAGCTCTTTTTCATTTGTAGAATTAGTGTAAAGTCTTCTTTCGAAATGTTCTAATAAGTTTCATTTTTGCAATAGTCTCAAACAACATCAGTTACACTTTCGTTCCTTGAGTAAGAAAAGACCCTAAAATGAATGCGCTAATCTAAAATATATTATTAACACCTTTTATAGGGTTCACCAATAGCTTAGGCTAGGGCCTTGGACTAGGTGTAGAGAAGTAAACTTTCCAAGGACAACCAAAACTTAACTTAGGTGTCTGTGCTAGGGTGTAAAAAATCCATATTGTAATTACTCAATCTAGGAAGATCCTCTCACACAAGAGTCAAACACAAAGCCATGTGGAGGAAAATCATGGAGATATCCATTCTTGATCCTGACAAAGTGGTTGGGAGAGTCTTTATTGGGGGTGAATCTTGTAGTGTTACTGACCCGAATTATGTTAGACCTCTAAGACACTTGGATATGTCCAAGGTACTCTAAGAGTGATTTTTTCCCTATTGCGTTTCAAGCCTCAAGAGGATCTTTGGGCTTAGTTACCCTGCCCATACACTTTCCCGCCTGTTGATTGTACTCCCTTGGTTGTTGATTACAAATTGGTGGCCTGGTTTCCATTATATAGGTTGACACATAGGTGACAGGGATGAGTATATCATGGTATCTGAGGCATACTTTGTACTCTTTGGGTGACACCCAAAGGGACCGTCGTTCAGAGGTATGGGTAACTTCTTCTCCTAGCCAGTTGTTTGCCTTTGTGAATGATTTGGACGATCAAGACTTCATATCCTTGGGTTGGAAGCATTCATAAGGGTCATTTGTTTGGCTTGTATCTTTTTAGGATTTTATTCTTAGTGATATGCTCTGTGCTCCTTAGTTTTTCATAGCTAGTCAATCATTGATTTGGATCTCTGACCTAAGGTGGTAGACTTCCCACTCCACTGGTTCTGAATACTTTTAGGTATTCCTCTTAGAAACATGGAACCTCCTCTTTATAGGCATATATTTGTATACCATTGATTTACTAGAGTTAGTCTATGAGACTTTTACGGACTTGAACGATCCCACAAGGGAAGAACCTGTGCATAAGATCTTCATGGTCAAAGTTTCTTATGATACCAACCAAGGAACCCCTTCACAAGGGGATTCTTATGCTTTTCCTTTATTCATAAATGTTGGTTTCCCTTTGATGGCCACTCTGTACATTCATAGGTTGAACGTGGGACTACCATTTTGGTTGGGTACCATTCCAAATGTCTTGAATTCTTTTGACGCTTCTGACTTAAGCACCTTATGTCATGGGCTTCATGTTGACATTCCTTTGTCATCAAATTATTCTCCTCCTCCTTCCTTCTCTTGTGAAAGTATAGCTACTAGTAACGAGAAGTCTAAACGAAATAGAAAGAGGAAGAATAGAAAGAAAAAATCACCAACGTCTACGAGTCATGTTGGAGATAGGTCCTCAACCTCTGCAACTCATGTTGAAGACCAACACCCAGCCTATGAAAGTCATGCTAGGGGTAAAAGTCTAGTCACTTCTAGTCATACTGGCAATGGGTATGTAGCCTCTATGAGTCATGTTATCGACCAATCACCAAGATATGAAAATCATGTTGGAGATGTGCAACCAACCACTGCAAGTCATGCTAGGGGAACGAGCATAGTCCCTGTGATTCATACTGGAATTCAATCACAAACCTCTGTAAATAATGTTAGAGATGTGCAAGCAACCACTGAAATTTATGTTGGGGGAACGAATCTAGTCCATGTGAGTCATACTGGAATTCAACAACCAACCTCTTATAGTCATGTTGGGGAGTTGTCAACAACCCTTGTGAGTAATGTTGAGGACAAGAAACCAGCCACTACTAGTCATGTTGGGGGCATTGATTATGTTGAGAAACCTAGGTGGATAGGACATAAGCCTAAGTTCCCTTGTAATATTTGCAAGGGAGATCACTTTACTCACATGTTCCCTAGCATTTCAGAGGAATGAATATTGTGATCCATGTCTGCAAGATCTTTTGATTCTGAGTCATCTTCAGTTTCTCCGCAATCTATGCATCCTTTGGTTGATGAAGTAGTTGTGCTGATGCAATCTTTGGTCGATCCCACTCTTCTCTTGGAGAGTGTCGAGTCTACCAAAGTGGTCACGCCGATGAAATATTCAGTTGATCCCACTCTTCTCTTGAAGAGTGTCAATTCTACCAAAGTGGTCACACCGATGCAATATTGGTTGATCCCACTCTTTCGATGGGGAGTGATGTGTCTACCGACTATGTTGTTAGCATTTCCAGTTTAGTACTTTCAGAACAAGGGGGAATTCCGCTCACTTTGAGAACACCCCCTCCAAGTATTAGGATGGTTTCCTTTTATTGGAATGACCTTTTTGAGCCTCGTATTCCTTCTTATGCACCCTTTCAAATAAGGGTTGAAGTTGATTCAAAAAACATTTAACGATGTATTGTAGATGAATGAGCCTCTGCAAGTATTTTATCCTCCTCGACTTGGAAAGTTTTGGGTTCTCCTAAGCTTGTGTCTACATCACATGAGTTATTGGATTTTGACAGACATCCTAATGAATATTTGGGGATTCTTCCTCAATTTCCTATCTCGTTAGGTGAGAAGATTCTCCTTGTCAATGTTATAGTGGTGCAAGGTCCAATATATTTCCATACACTTCTTAGGCGTGATTATGTATATGCTATGAACAATGTGGTGTCTATGCTCTTTCGAGTGATGTGTTTCCCTCACAATGGAATCATTGTCACAATCGAATAGATGGCATATTATAATCACCATCCTAATTCGTCGTTAGTTCAGGCTACGCCTTTATATGTTCCTAGTATTTTTGTAGACTCTACCCCACCATAGATAAATTATGTGATGTCTTATCCTCGGTCTTGAATTTCTCCTGAGCAGGAATGTTTTCACTAATGTTTTCCTTCTCAAGACTTGGTCTCAACAATTGATCCATTGGGGGCATGGGAGCCCTTGCTTTGCCCTCTTGGTCCAAGTGATCTCGAGTTTCCTTCTGATTTTGATCTTGTTTTTTGTAGATCCTCAAGCCTTTGAGCTTGTGATTATTCGATGACAGAATCTGCCAACCCTTACTAGAACCTCCATCGTCATATGGAATACGGTCATCTTGCTTCGCCCTTTGGGATTTTCGATCCTCCTCGTTCGCTTTATTTCTCACATATTGAGTTACATTCATATGAGGCTATCCTTGAAGCAATGACTACAAATTATATATCATGGGAAGACTTACACCGTGGTTTGTATTTTCTTTCCTTTTTGGAGACTTTCTAGGTTGACTACCAAAGCGAATCTTGGTCAGATCCTAGAAGCGGGCTCTAGTTGAACCAGTGTTATCCATGAGCCATAAGGATGTGTGGTGCCTTGTACCATGTTGTACAGTCCAGTTTTATTGTTTTCAAGTTTTGTATTCAGTAGCACCTCTTATTTTCTAAATTTTTCTATCTATATTAGATTTATTAACATCTGGATGAGTGTTATTGGCCATTTATGAAGGATTTTGGAGATGTTTTTTCTTGGACATTTGTTCATCATATCGATATGTTCTGACAGGTATTGACCTCAAAAATGGCATAAAGGTTAGATTTTTCCCTACTTGCATTTTTTCATTATCTATTTCCTGGTTCATTTGGCCTTAGGATCAACCCCACTAAATTGCGACACTAACCTTCCTTGTTGATTAGTGTGTCGTACTTTACGTGGTAGAGCCTTCTGTCCATGGTCATACTAGTTAGAGCCTTTTTTCCCATTTTATTCCCATGCCGAAGTACTTCATAGGAACATGAATCTTGTTTAGTCTCTTAATGACTTTGTGCTAAAGCCTCATCCTTCTTCTTCATCCTTTTTCTAGCCTATACCCATGGGACTCCCTAAGAGCATGGCTTGTTGTTTTTCAAGCTCACTCAAACTTTGAAAGTGACATCTAACAAGAATTTATTTATCCTTTTCAGTTTCATTCAGATTACTTAAGAAAAGGATCCCCCCTAGAGTCTTATTTAATCCCTTTTCAAATTCTCTAAAAATAAAAATAAAAATTGAGCAATCTTATTTCCCTTCATGCTCGTTAAACTAAAATTTGAAGGCACATTTGTCCAGCGATAGTTTACCCCTTTTTCTGTCCGGATGGCTATTTTTATGAAAAAGGTATGCCCTAGGAGCTATGGTTTGCTAGGAGAGTATTCTCAGGTGTAATTTCAACCCTTTTTCGAGCCCGAGGGACTAAATTTGTGAAAAAAAGGGCCATTCTCCCTGGTTTTGGTTTATCTCTTTTCGGGCCTTGGAGATTATCTACGAAAAAGGAAACCCCTTGGAGTCCATAGGTAAGCTCTTTTCAGACTTCCTAAATATGAAAAGATCGTCGAGTGACCTTGTTCCTTTCACACTCGATAATTGGTCCAGAAAGAATATCTATTTGGCATAAATTTAACCCTTTTCTCGCCAATAGATTACCCGGGAAAAAGGTATGCCTTGGGAGACATGTCTCACCGAGAGAGTTCTCCTAAGTTATGTTTTATACTTTTTTAAGTTGCGTAAAATAAACTACGAAAAATAAGGTGAGTCCATAGTTAATCTCTTTTCAGAATCCTTAAAATTGAAAATATAGTCGAGTGATATTGTCTCTGTCACATTCGTTAAAATGGTTTTGATGAGACATCCTTTTGGTATAAGTTTATGTTGGTTGTGGAGCCTGATTATCTTCCTGATTTAGAGGTCTTTGTTTTTAATCATCTTTATACCCCATTAAGACTATACACCCCTCCATGCGGGGGGGTTGCAAGGGGGGCTTTCCCCCCTTACAAGGTTCGAGGACCAACGATCCCCCGAAGGAAAACTTACCTTGTAAATGTATATTGTAATTTCATAGTCAATCTTGATCGTTCATCATTAAGTCACATATCTAACAGTAGAGACTATGTTAGGGTTTTTTTTCCCTAGAAGGAAACCCTCTTTTATGAGGGAATTGTATTACGTCTTTGTATTATTGTGAATATCATATTCTGAGAGAGGAGACTGTGAGAGAAAAAAAGGAATTTAAAGTAGGTTTGTTGTAGGTTGTATTCCTTCATTTGATGGATAATAATAAAGGAAGGACCTAGCAATTTATCTGGTGGACGTATCCCACACTGGGTGAACCATGTATATTTGTGTCTCTATCGTATTGTGTATATTGTGTGTTTTATTTCCACGTTTGTCTTATTTTTTTGCTCCACTATCCTCTTTTTCTAACAGTTTAACCATTTTCCGGACCGACTGGACTAATTACGAAAAAAGAATACTCTAGCCCTAGTGACAAGAACAGTTCTCCTTGGTATGATTATTCTTTTTCAGGCCCTGGAGACTAACTTTATGAAAAATATCACTGTGGAGTCTTCTTTTAGCATTTTTTAGACTCTCTAAATGTGAAAAACCATCGAGCTTACCTTCTTTGGGCTCCTAAAAATTCACATAGAAGGATTTTGGTTGTGTCATGATGTAGTCATATCGCATGTCTCATGCTTGCGTCTTTGGCCTAATATTGGCTTCATGTTGCTACTACTAAACCTTTAGAGCATTCCTTAGGTGCAAGCCTTGTAGCACTTTTTTCCCTTGCAATCTAACACCTTGACCCTTGGAGGAATTTTCCTGAGTGTTTGTATCCTGCACATGTCTCCTTGCACTGCGCATATATATGTTCCATGCGCTTGGAATTAGTTTTCTTTCCCACGACACTTGTTCCTCCTTTGTAACATAGAATTCTTTTATTCTTTTTCAAGCTTGTTAAAAATTTGAAAAAGACAAAAAAATCAAATATTCCAAAAAGAGGGGACGAGATATACATTCTCTTTTGTCAAAAGCAAGATAGTTTCCCTTGGACAGAGCACATCTTTTTCATTTGTTCTGCAAGCATTGGGATATAGTATGACCTTAGGAAGTTTTTATCGTTACATAGATTTTTTTCCTCCTCAGATTGCTTACTCTTCCAAACATATGGAGAGTTTGTGGTGCCTCCTCTATCACAGACTTATGTCAATAATATGTTTCCTGAGTCTCATCATTTTTTCGTTCTTTTTTCCAAGGGAATTTTTTTCCAACTTGTCGACCATTCTGTAGTTGATCTATTGACTTTCATGAGTCGACCATCTCGAGTATCCATTCAAGTTTAGATTTGGAATCAAAGAAGTTTGGTACATGTTGTTCAAGGTCTTCCAGTATTTCCATAACGGTATGTAGAAGACCTCAAGGTAGTGAGTCCTACACTCCTATTATACTCCTACCTAATTTTTGAAGACCCTAAAGATATTTCTCGAGTTATAAAGCTATCATCTCTAGGTATAGGAATTGATGCTTCCTGACGATGCATATCACATTATACATGTATATCTTCTGATGATTTTGAGATGTATATCCTTTGTGTATTGTTCACAGCTACACATTATATAGACATTCATATTTTTCGTGTACTCATCATTATTTTATATATGGCATGGATCTACAGTGTACTTGATTGGAATCCATGCTTAGCTTATCTCAAGCATGGGTATTCCTGCCTCGGTGAGATTATCATTATTTTGCAGATGACACACTCATGGACACTCGTCTTGATCTCACTCAAATCCATTCCTTCCCACTGTATAAATATTTTATAATGTATTTTAGACATTAGTTAATATTCTAACCTCACACATTAGGGGGAATCTGTTAAGGTCCAAAAATTCCACATCTATGCATCCAAGACATTGGTCGATCCATTTGCATACTTTTCCAAACATATTGATGATGTTTCATTCTAAAAAACCACTTTTTGGATAATGTATGCACCCTGCTGCACTATTAGCCTGTGTACACACGCGTGTTGCATGCTAGTTAGCATGCATACATATGCTTGTTGCATGCTAAGTAGCCCGCTTTTACCTCCAAAAGTTGCAAAAAATATAAAATTGTGTGGATTCCGGTGGAGTTTACGGGCTATGGAGGGTTTCCTAACCATTTTACCCCTTGTAGCCCATCCTCAAACCGAATAACCATATTTTTCTCATATAAAGAGAGGTATAGGGGATTCATTTAGAGATATGAACAAGAGAATACGAAAACTCTGCCAAAATCCCTTCCCTCTCATTGCCCAAGTTTTTCACCTTGCTTTGAGTTTTAGCCTCAGTTTTCCCCTTCAACCATTCTCCCTATGCAATCCTTCCTTCTTCCCTTGATGGCATGTTGGTTGTGATAATTCTATGTGGGATTGGTGCACTTGGACCGACAACAAAGGAGCCCAAACTTGGTTTGTAGAGAGGTGTCCGCAAGCAAAGTTTGTTACGTTTCATCTTGTATATGAATAAAAGAGATTACCTTTGTCCCAGAACCCTTTGTGTACATGTTCTTGTCTATTTGATCATATACATCTATATTTAGGATTTTAAGTGATTACTAGAGATTGCATATGTTGTTGTGTTATATTCTTAACCCCTTGTAGATTAGCTTTGGGAGGAGATTTGTGATCTAAGAGGCAGCAACAAGTGGAAGAGGTATACATAAACAGTAAGGATTCAAGGTGCCCCTCTTAACCTTCTCTTCTCTCTTTCTCTTATCACTTAGTCTATATTGTTTTGGGGTAGATTAGAGACAAGTTAGTCCTTTCAAGGGATTTATCGCTCTACCTATTCCTTAGACCCAGTTTAGGGGGAATTTCCCCACAGTAGATTGTTGGAAGCAATGCTGCACAAATTTGTTGTCATTGATGTTAAAAACAAAAGGCCTTTGTGTGTTGTGAGTGACTTCATGTCTATTCTGTATGAATGAAGGAGAAATGGTAGAGAGGATTACTAAACCCAAAGGGAATTGAATTAGAGGTAGAGGAAAATGATTCTAGGTGTTAATCAGGTTCAGTGTGAAGTTGGGATGACCGAGAATATTCAATTCAAATAAACTCACACTACACATGCATGAGAAGGAGTTATGCAATTGAAAGCTAAATGAGATGATTCCATGGAAGAAAAATAGAGGGACGAGATCGTAGAGGAAGCAAAATAATAGATCTGCTAATAAGAATCTGAGTACCTAAAGGAAGCTTGGACATGTATTAGGCTTGGTAAAAGCTAATATCCCACATTCAAAAGGAATAGTGATTTCTAAAGGTTTATAATGAAAAGGAAATGTTATATGATTTGAATGTGAATGGTGAGCTATGAAATCCCGCATGAAGAATTACCTTTTGGAGTGGAGAATGGTGGACCCAGAATAGGTTAAATCATGATTGTTGATCTCTGGATATCAATGGTTGTGATCAAATGATTGTGACCTTGGCATACAAGATATCAAATGAATAAAGGAACCAAGTATGTTTGAAGTTTCAGGGGCCCGATAGCCTTATATATGGACCCCCGCGGGACAAGGTTTCAATATTCGATATTGGGAGATTGGAATAAAGTGCATGGAGTGAAAGTTCTAGGGGCCCAATATCCCAGAGGGGGTGGTAGTGGGGTCCACAATATCGCCATATCGATTATCGACAGGATGGAGCATCAATGCAATGTTGAATTCTTGGGGGGGTGATAGGTCCATAACCCAGTGGTTCGATAGACCAATGGGCATGAAAACAACCACATCAACACCACGTTGACAGCCACGTCAATACAGTGGGATGACAATGACTCCACATTAGTGCAACTAAAGGTGCCAAGTTATCATAGTGATCGAACATGGCTAGAGGATGTGATAACTTCATAGCCACATCATGAACATACCAGCTGCTACATAGTCCCAGGTGTTGTATTATAATTGGGGCATGTGTCCCAAGAATATTTGACCACACAAGTACTAGTATATCGAGTACCAAAAGAATGGAGGACATTGGGAATTTAAATATCTCGAGGGCCTGATGAACCAGGGGCTTGGTGGGCCAATATATCGAGGGCCCGATATCTCGATGGCTCGGTAGACCTGACGGTCCTGATATCAAAGGACATAGATCGACAATTGAGATATTATCCAAGTTTTGATCGGACGGTGGATATGTAATTGTTTTTTTTTAAGTGTTATGGTGACCAACAATTATATATCTACTATCGAGATTGAGTCAAGGACCATATTGGACAGTTCCAGAGTGTCAGGGTCATGTCGCATGTTTTGGTATGTAGAGAATGGATTGACAGACGAGATCAAGTCGATGACTGATCAGATGGTTGACAAGCGTTGAGGTTTGAGCTGAGAATCAAAAAACATATATATGGTTGGAATTCAATTAGAGAACCATAATTCAATGATTCTTGAGAGTCAATAATTTTAATATGAACAAAGAGCAGATAGCATGTGAAACATGACATTAAGACTGGGTTCAAAGGATATTCTTGCAAGAAATCCAAAGGAAGTTGGAGTCGGCCTTTCGAGAACGAATCCTTCTGTATGTGGGCAAGCCCTTAAGATAATGGTCTCGTGTATGAAACCTATAAATATTGAGATCCCAAAACCAAGTGAGTGAGTAAAAAAAATATGGAAGAGAAAGTGCAGATCATGTGGCTGAGGGAGTTGTGAGTTGTGGAGGTGGAAACTGACGCTCTGAATTCTGAGGATGTCATAGAATGAAAGGGAGAAAAATGTAATTGTCTAAGTGTTGTTGGGAGGTGCAAGGTGTAATGAAAGGGAGAAAAATGTAATTGTCTAAGTGTTGTTGGGAGGTGCAAGGTGTAAGGAACTTCTAAAATCAACATATTTTAAATTGATAGAGAGTGTTATGACAACAAATAAAGAGCAACAAATTTGTACAGGTGAATACTTTTGTATTGTTAATAGTTTAAGGACATTAATGTCTCATGTAGGTTGGTTTTTGCAAACATTGCAAGTGTAGGTTGGTGCCTACAAGAATTGTTGAGTTGGTGCTCAGTTGAGGGGATTAGTGTCTCATGTAGGGTGGTTCCTACGAATATAATAGTTGTAGGTTGGTTCCCATAGGAATTGTTGATTTGGTGCTCAGTTGAGGAGATTGGTGTCTCTTATAGGTTGGTCCCTTCAAATATTGTAACAATAGGTTGGTGCCTACATTATTTAATAAAGAAAAGTTTTGTGTTTTTCTCCCATTTGGGTTTCCACGTTAAATATTTGTGTATTGTGTATTGTGTATTGTGTGGTTGTCTATATTTATTATTAAATGTTTATGGTTGATAAAATAATAAATTTATAAATAGTTAAGGAAAGAAAAAACAATCTTATACTGATTCACCCTCCCCTCTTAGTATAAGTGTGCCAACAAATCCGATGATAATAATTCATAAAAAATGTCAAAAGAAAAAATAGAAAAATGTTGCAAACATATCGTTGGGATCCTAACAACATTTTATTTACATCGTAAGTCTTACATAATATGAGTTCCATGTGGAATACTTCTATCCTTTAAAAAAATAACCATTGTCGGAAGATCGATGCCTATGCAATGAAACAACATCTTTGATATTTTGAAATATCTATATTTTGATGATAAGATGTCAACATTATGACAATATAGTGTTGACATTACTACAATACGATATCAACATTGTGATAATATGGAATCAAAAGTTAGACAATCATGTGTCGAAAGTCCGCTGATAGTTATTTCGAATTTTGACATCCACAGTTTATTTGTTGAATCTTATTTTCACCATCCCAATACATATAATTGTTGTTGTAACATTAGTGAGTCATCAAAAGTCTAATGAATTCCAGTAAAGAATCCAACATCCATAGTTTTCTTTTTGAATCTTATTTTTGTAGTCCCAATGCCTTTAGTTGTCATTGTAAAGTCACTTGGACATCAAAAGTCCAAAGATGCTTAGTCTAAAGTCTAAGATACATAGTTTTCTTGTTGAATTGATTTCCACTGTCTCGACTCCTATACTTGTCAGTGTATCATTAGTACTACATCAAATTTTTTATGTTCAATGGAATTCAAAAATTTTAAAAGGATTGTTTGTAATGCAAAAGGCTCCAATGAATCATTCAAATCTTCAGGATAAATGGACACCACCAAGCTATCCATATTTTAAAATTGATCTTGATGGTGATCCAAAAGGTAATCTAGGAAATGTTTATGTTGGAGGAATTATTTGAAATAGTTAAGTTGATCCTAGTTTCATTTATGCCCGAAATTTTAGAGATAGCATGAATAATATGGAGGAAGAAACTATAGAAAAAGAAGTCCTCAATATAGCCATAATTTTACATATTTGTGAGTTGATACTAGAAGGAAATTCAAAAATTATTAATTATATGATTACTAATGTTGGAATATTAAAAAGTGGACATAACAACTAATATATGTTTGAATAGGTAAGACAAGGTTACTTCATTGGTTTGAAGTGGGAATATTTACAATAACGTGTTCTTCGTTTTAGTGTGATTTATTACACCAATTGTTAAATTGTAGTATACATAGGAAAGAGCTCTCATACCAAATTGTATTTACCTCAAATCTAAATATATAAGATAGATTCAAATCACTCCCATAAAAGAATAAACACAAGAGAAATTGTGGAGAAAACCCTTGAGGTAGGGTATCACCATATATTCATCCTTATGGAATGATAACACTCCTCAAGAAATATTCACTTGCTTATCAATTACAATATACTTCACCATGCTCTACTACATTTCTTTTACTTCTTTGTATAGTAATATCTATTTCCTAGGAGCATTTCTTTTACTTCTTTGTATAGTAATATCTATTTCCTAGGAACATTCTAGTAGGTAGAACCTTCTAGTAAATCTTCTTACTTGTATTTCTTTCACACTATTACATAGGCCTTGTTTACTAGAAATGGCCTCCATAAACTGAATTAATGATTTTAAGAATATGTTGAAATAAAATCTTTTTTTTTTTTTTAAATTATAGTTAATAAAAAAAAATTAAATTAAATGAAAAAAAAGATAAATTAATAGAAATTTAAAAATAAAAAACTAAAATAAATAGTTAAAAGAAAGATATACAATCTAAGATTAATTTAATTCATATTTACAAAACTACTCTAAATTTAATAAAATATTGAAATGGATTTTGTTGTTTTCTTTTTAAGTATTATAATTAATAAATTAGTAAATTGAAATCTTAAATTAATAAAAATAAATAAATAAAATGTGATTATATACAAATTAAATTGTTTTAAAGAAACAAAAATTAATTAACATTGTATTTTGTAATGAAATAAAATAGATATTTTTTTTATTAAATTGTGATTAAAGAAATAAAATAGATATTTTTTAGTTTTTAATATTAAAATTTGTATTAGAAGAAATAAAAGATTAGAATCAGAATATGAGTAAGAAGTTATTTGGAGAGCCCTAAAAAAATTTAATCTTTATTAAAGTTTGTATTCCTTCACATTTTCTAAGATTTTTTTGATTACTTTCAAGTCTTTGCGAAGACTTGGATCATAGTTATTATTTTTAACTACTCAAGATGAAATTTTACATCATATATTAAATAGTCAAGAATAAGAAAAAGAAAAAAGTTGAGCCAGACATTGAATAGAGCAATGGTGATGAGTCACATTAGCATTGAAAAACTGGGTTTTAAAACACAAGAAGTTAAATAAGAAAACCATTCACCTCATGAATAGAGTGTGTGGTAGCAAGTGTAGCATCTATGGTCTCAAGAAAATATTGGAGTAGGCTAACTAGGGAGCAATCTTTCCTCCCGAGTGTCTTTTCACAGAGGTCATTAGGCTATGCAGTTTTAAATTTCTTGCTAATTCAAAATTCTGGTCGATTTTTTGAGCATCTGAATTGGTTTAAAGTGGAAAGTACACCATGAGAAAAGTTGTCCGAAAAAACTCTCCGAAGTAAAGATTGCTCCCGAATTAGCCTACTCCTTGTCCCTCTCAGGTTGTGTCTGGATTAAGGATTACGCAAATTGTGTCTGGATTACGGATTATGTTCAGACCAAATTGTTTCTGGATTACGGATTACGCAAGTTTTGATAGCCATTATCTTTAGTACTGGGCTTCATAGATAATATTTTATTGCACGAGAATACGTGGCATTGTAAAAGAATTTTGTAATTTTATCTGTTTTATTAAGTCTTAATTTTATTAAGTAAGTCGTACTGAATTGTGTGTTGGCATTTGCGATACACCTGTTGTTGAATATGACGCTCAATATCGCGTCACACTAGAGTTCCCTTCTAGATATATACTCATTTTGTTTTTATATATATACGTATATCAAGAAACTCCAACCAACATAGTTTTATGAACCTTTGTTTTTCTTGCAAAACCTAGTCTCTCGCA
>SNQJ01S0240968.1:0-13503 GCA_010110895.2 Picea sitchensis
TCTCTGGGCCGATCGGGTGACAACCAAGAAGTCCCTGGGTCTCTCACCTTTCCAACTTGTTTATGGAATAGAGGTCGTTCTCCCCACTCAGCTTGCTTTACCTGTGGCAAATTTCCTCCAGGACCTTGAAGGAGAGCCTAACCATGTGATCATAAGAATTCACCAGATGGTGGAAGTGCAGCAGATCAGAGAACAGGTCATAGACAGGGCCTACAATCACCAGCAGAAGATCAAGCAGGCTTTTGACAGGAAGAGCAAAAAGAAAGAATTCAAGCAGGGTGACCTTGTATTCAAGTGGGATGCACCCAGGCAAGACAAGGGCAAACATAGTAAATTTGACGCCCTCTGGCTGGGGCCTTTCAGGATCCTTGAAGCATGTTCAAACAACACTTACAAGTTGCAGGATCTGGAAGGCGAAGAAGTTTTTAATGGCCCAGTGAATGGGCATTTCTTGAAAAAGTGTTTTTTGTGAGCCACAATTGGCTCTTTTTGTTTCGTTTTGTACATATTGTTTATGTTTTTGTTTTTTGGACTAATAAATGACTCCATAGCCCAACAACAAAGGCATCAAATCTGCAAAAGAGTTCTTAGAGCATCACAGGGACGACTCTATCCCACATGGAGCCAGATGTTAGAGATATTTCTTGTAAGGGGGTTAGAATGCAAAGGAATGGGTTAAAAACCCACTTGTCCTAAGTTCGGGTGCTAATGCGCCCATGATTAAATGAAAAGCAAGTCTGGATGGCTAGGATCACGGCGCCCGGATCAACAGCGCAGGTGTGATTCCGGACCCCCCCCCGCCTTTCTACCTTTAAGCGGAGGGGGGGGGGTCCGGAATCCAGGGCGCACCTCTTCGATGGCCCAGATCAGTGCACCCAGATCAACGGTGATGAAGGCAATTCCGGACCCCCCCTACCTTTCTACCTTTAAGCGGGGGGGTCCGAAATCGGGCTCGCAGCTTTCCGACGGCTGAGATCTTAGCGCCCGGATCAATGGCGCTCACGCGATCCACATCATCCTCAGCTGCTCTGTGTATAAGCGTGTGTGGACCCTTCCCCCGTCATGTCACCTCCCAACCGCCTTTCTCCTGGTGCCATGTGTCATCCATCTACCTCCCCTCTATGGTCCGCGTGGTCTTCCTTCCTTCTCATCATCCACACACCATCTGCCACGCGTCTCCTTCCTTCCACATCAGCCTCCCATCAAAGTGTGTCCATCACATCTGCTCCCTTGTAACCTCTCTCGTTACCTCATCGCTTCTTGCTCCACTCCCCACTGTTCTGGCACCATCACTCCATTCCCTTGCCTCACCTTCTGCGTTGTCCTCCCCGCGTATTCTTTGAGCCAGTCGGTTATTCCAGGTGGCTGCGTGGGAGGCCCTCCACGTCCAGAAGGTGTCGAGTTGGCCGAGCCATCCTCAATCCCGATGTTGCAGTTATTGAAGAAGTTGGTGGTGGTTAGACATCGCCTCCACCTTAATGGGAAAGCACGGCCATGAATTTAAGGCACGTCGATTCGCCATTGGAACTGTCAAAGAGTTAGATTGCGTCTGACATAAGTTGCATGATCTCTCAGAGGTTGACTATCAGAAGCCATGCAGACGCAAATCTTTCAATGCAATGTCTCGGTTCCGCTGATGTGTTGTTTTGAGTATATGAAGGCGTTTTCGCCATTTTTGTATCTATCGATGGTAGAGCTAAGCTCCCGACTGTAAAGTTTCAGTAAACATTCTAGCTTTCTGGGTTATGTATCAGTGTTTGAGACTTCTTGGTTTATGACAGACAGTTTTCCTTTTCCATCTATGTTTCCTCTCTTGCTGGAGAGTTCATGATCGAATGATTCGCGTGGATTATTGCAGTTCTGTTACGATAAAGGATTTGTTGTGACATTATTGTATTCTTTGGTTTTCTGTGTTTGAATGTAAGAGGCTCTTGCGCTCGAATGCTTTCTTCTCCAGTCTGTTACGAACCTGATGTTTGTGATAGACCTTCGCACTCTTCTCATACAAGTCTTCCCCCCTACTCACCCTTTATTGCAACTCACTGTTTGGAGTTTATCAAGACCTCACCCGTTCATGCATGCCTGGCCTAGTTTCTAAATTGAGATGATTGTTTCGAGTTTTCTTCCATCTGATCACCCCTTTCAAACAAATCATGACATTAAACTGATGGGTGTCAGGCTCTACTCCTGCAAGCAATCCAGGAGTGACTTCTGACGCTAACACAATACCATTTACAAAATGAGATCACAAGCCTCTATAAATACAAAAATACATATACAGAGACACTCATGGCACCTCTAGAGCTCCACCACCTGGTCCTCTCTCTGGCGGAGGTGCCCCACCAGCTGGGGGCCCCTCAGGTCCTAAGGACAGTCACCCAGTCATAGCCACCCCCGCTACAGTTGCTCTGCGGATAAGGGTCCACGACTCCGCCGGAAGGCCCACACACTACTCCAAGACTCCCTCATCTTGGATACGCACCCACATACCCTCGGGCACTCCCTATAGTACTGCCTCCAAACGACAGCGAAAATTCTCGAACTCTCCCCCGGCTCCCACCGGAGGAGCATGTGATGGACCTGCACCCTGACCATCAAAAAGGTGTCTCCTGCCTGCTCTCTCATCCTCTTTCGGCCCCACGCTCACCTCATCCTGCCGTCATCACTCCCATGCCTGTCACTCTCTCTGTGGTGGTCTCATAGGCCCCTGAGGAGCCGACACTCGGACCATCTTAACCTCACGTCGGTGAGGTCCCATATCTGCACACACAACAAACAAATGATAGCATCAGCATCCATCTATACATAAAGAACATTCTATAGTATCTAAATATCAAAACATCAAATATAACATCATACCCCTGTGGTCAAAAACCTTTCTAGGAGGTAGCACCAACTCAGGGTCATCCCGGAAGCCCATCCCACTATAGGGGAACTGGAGTATAATCTGTGGCATCTGATGCCACACTCGTGCAATATCGGCTGTGAAATAATGGCCACCCTCCCCACCACCATCACGAACCAAAATCATCGCCCACCGCCTCAGTCGCAGCTCTCTCACACCAGGTGCATCCAATAGCACTCTAGGGCACAACATGGGAACCCTCTCCAAAAACCATGCTACCAAGATGGACCCAAAGGAAAACTCCCCTGAGTCAGTAGCTCGACACCTTTTGCGTTGCCCCACCATCTTGCCATGTAGCATCAAGCCCCAGGCAAAATGCTCACCCCCCAGTGCCCCCTGCATGATCCTCAGCTGACCCTCGCTAATCCGTTGAGTCGCAAGAGACCAGTAAACTCTCACAATCATCGCTGCCATGCAACGATGCACTAGGGTGTCCATCACCCCAATCCTCACCACTGACCCTGACATGAATTCCTCTCCCAAACAATATGTCTAGGCTAGGTCAGCCAACTGACCATCTCCAGGTACCATAGGCTCGGCAGGTAGAATGGTTCCCCAAAAAGGGAGCCCAGTCAGAAAATACACATCCTCCATCGTAGAAAATATGAGGTGCTCACCTCGAACGATGAAACACTACAAGTCCAGACTCCACATCGAAATCAGGAACTGCAGCAAGTACTCATGTGCCCTCACTAGTGAGCACTCAAAAAACTTCAGCAGCCCACAAGCTGCTAAAGCACCACGTACAGTTGACTCCTCATATCTCACAACCTCTCTCAGGCGCGCCCAGTCCCTCTCCCTCCAATGGATTGGCATCGTCAATTGGCCACCTGCATCCACACATAAAAGATTTGATCAGCCATCACAAACTCATAAAAACACGAAAAATCTCCAAAAAAGATTAGTTTTTACACCCTTCAGCTTTGCCTCAAAGGCGTGACTTTGTTCCCCACATGCGCGCACATATGCGCGTCTGTTCATCCCACAGTTGCACATTCATGCGCGACTGTTGGCTATACAGGCACTCGCCCATGCGCCCCTGTCACACACACAGACACGCATTCTAGCACACACTTGTCACACACACAAACGCACATTATAGTGCGCACTTGTCACACACACAGACGTGCATTCTAGCACGCCCTTGTCACACACACAGACGTGCATTCTAGCGTGACTGTCCACTCCACAGTTGTGCACACATGTGCAATTGTTAGGAACAGAGTCATGCACGAAAGTGATGTTGTGCTTTGCATAGGTGCACATTCCATGCGCGCCTGTTTTCCCCATTTGGGTGCCCCCGTGCGCGGCTCTCAAAATTACAGATGCGCACTCGTGCGCGCGAAACACTTGATCGCCCGTGCACTGGGGGGGCCACCCTCACAAAACCCCCTTGTACGGTCATTCATACAATCCCTACCCAAAAAAGAAACCCTAACTACTATGAAAGAGGATATGACCACTAACCTAAAACTCGTTGATCCTGAATTGGCTGGCTCAATCTCCCAAAATCTCCAAATCTCTCCTCAAACCTCTCTTCAATCCACTATGGCAGCAGGTACAAATGAGGTGGCATTGTGGGCCCTACAGCTATATATAGTCCTTTTGAAAAACTTCCAAGATCAATTCTGGAAGCTCCGAGCATCTGTTTTCTGATTCATCTTCAGCCACGGGACCAGGATCCCGCCACCTACACAGTCACATTCCCCAGGCCACCATCCATCCTCGACCCCTGGGGAGAATTTTTCTCACATCACGCCTAGGTATGCATGCTCATGTTCAAGATTATCAAATAATTGTTATCTGTCCTTTATCTTCAGATATTGTTCACGTTGGGTATTTGGTTTTCATGTGTGCAGGTACTTGGTCAGCACAAATCAACACAGCCCTTTCAGGTATAAGATCGCTACTGGCATGTAATCATTCACTCTAAACATCAATTGCATCTCCCAATCACACCCTCCGATTTTTTGCCTCTATGATTCCCCCATCCAGCTCTACAGTACTCACACCTCCATTGCATATTCAGTACTGTCAACCAGTAGCACTCTCTCCCACATGAGTTGTCCCTGTCATAGTCCCCTCTGACACTTTGACACTCATGATGTTTTCACCCCCTAGGGCTGGGAGTCCTCGTAGTCTCTGCATTCCCGAGAATTAGCCACATGCTCCTTCTCCTCATTTTGCTAACTTCCCCATAATGGACTCCCAAGTAATCTCGTCACGATTCGCATTTTGACTGCACCTCCGCAATATCATTAGCCTTCCACCTCATCCACCATCAGTTTTCCCATCTGCAGATTGTCCTCCATTCATTTTTACCTAATGCAGAAACCCACCTATGGGGCCCCCACCCTCCACCTGTTTTCTATGCAACTTGCACCCTCACAAGCCAAGCCATATTGCACTGGGGCACCCATTTCTGTGTCTGTACGCTCATTGCCAATTATTCTTTATTCATTTGGTAATTGTACAAAGCCTTTGTTTCCATCCTTTACATAGCTTTTTGTCGTCACCTTTGGCAACCTTCTTTTTCCCGACACAAGCAACCCATCTCGCCATTGGTTGGGGCATTCATTATTTTCTACTCCTGTTGACATCGTCCATAAAACCCGAGTATCCCACAGTCCATGTACCTCTGATCTCTGATTTTGTCCACTTTCTCTCACCTCTGGCACAACTTAACCCACGTCTAGTCGTCCCCTTGACACTAGACCTAGTTTCATAGTTGCTGCCACCCATACTTCACATATATCCCCAACCAAAGGTAGCCTCGAGTCTCACCACCTCTTGGCCTTGCCCATGTACCTCATTAGTTCCTAATCTCATCCAGCCGATTTCTTGAAGCCCTTTGCTTCTTGGAGTCTCGTCCCCCTTTCTGTCGACATCAGCACAGTTTCCAGAAGGGCGACAGCATCTTGGCTCTCATTACTTTTACAATGAGGATTCTTGGATGGCACAGAGAGAACCATCATTATTCTCTATTGTCATTGACCCCCATAGCATTCGACTTCAACACCATCTCATGCTATGGTGGGTCTTACTTTGCGACTATTGCAGTTGTTTTCATATATGTCGAAGACCTCTGAAATTTGATAGGCTATCGATGCTTTCATATCATCGACACTTCTTACAGGTGTCCTTACCTTTTTCAAAGTTTGTTCACCATCAGAATTGTCCTCTGTCATTATCAAACCACCCCAGAGAGCGCTGCAGTGATCTACGTCCACACACAACTTCAGTTACTGTATTACAATTTTTTGAGTTACATGACACAAGCATGGGGCATGCTCGCCTCGTTTGTACACAATTTTGTTTTTCCACACCTTGCGAAAGGTTTGGGTCCTACAAGTTCCCCTCTCCCTCCAATGGGTCGCTCTTGCCACTCCCCTCGGCACTCTTTCTTACACGAGTACTCTCAGTAGAAGAAACATTGATGTATTTCGGCTATACGTATGCTCCTAACCTCACACATCAGGGGGCATCTGTTATCACTGAAATTTCGTCTGCAAATGGTTACAGGAATCCAACATCTTCAAACACCCATTAGTTCACCCACAGTTTCAAAATGCATTTCCAAAAGGCACAATACTATACAACTAGTTAAAAAATCAACATGTGCTAAAGATACAAAGGCAGCGTGCACACATGTGATAGTCGAATAACGTCGGAAAAGCGCATATGCACCCGATGCGCGACTGTGGACGCAAAAAGTCGTGCACACCTCAGAATGATGCATTTATGATTTTGGTCGGCCTTCCACCCACTTCTGGTTCATCTCCCAAGTCGATTTGACACACAAATTATAGCTGAATCCGAATGGGGGGGTGGTCAAAGACCTAAGGGTGCCCTAAAGAGCCCCTTGTTCACACTAAAGACTAGTTGAATAATACCTCAAAGCTTTGCTATAAAAAGAGGCCATGGGTGCACTATATTTTCAAGGAATTCATTTGTATTTTTATGCTGCCTATATTCTCTTGGAGGATTCTCTTTCCTCATCAAGAGCATACAAGCACCATTTCATTTAGCCATTCATATCACCTCTTGAGTGAATGTGCCTTGGATTTTCTTCACCATTTCCTTCTAGTTTGTTACTTGTAAGAAGAGCTCAATCATTGGGGGTTCAAGAGCCCTCCCTTGGAGGAAGAGAGGACCCACAACTCTCCCTTTCTCTTTGGTGTTTTCCCACTAATACAACTTATCCATTGGTGGCATGAATGTTGTTTAATTTTTTTTCTATTTCTCTTATGCACTCTAGTTTAGTTTCTTTTATTGTTATTAGCTTAGTTCTTTGTTTATTTCTTNTCTCCCTTTCTCTTTGGTGTTTTCCCACTAATACAACTTATCCATTGGTGGCATGAATGTTGTTTAATTTTTTTTCTATTTCTCTTATGCACTCTAGTTTAGTTTCTTTTATTGTTATTAGCTTAGTTCTTTGTTTATTTCTTATGCTTGATGTTTCTAACTCTTTCAGTCACTGTTGTCTTGTCCAGCTAAACCAACTGGACTTTTAAGCGTCCTCATTTTGCTCACTTAGGTAACGAAAGGGATGCAACACTCCATAACCCAATTTATAAGGCACTTGTCTATTTTTGCATTAGAGAAATAAAATCATTGCATTGGAATACGTGAAAAAATAGAGATTTTGTGATTGTCTAAATTGGAAGTTGTTCTTCAAGATTTTAGCTTGCTTGAACCACTAGGGATTCTATCTTAGCCTAGTAATTCTCTTGATGTAATTAACTTAATGCTACAGCCATTAGGGCTGCAGAAAAACACTCTTTAAACTCTCTTATTACTCACTAATCAACCATTAAAATTTTCTTGCAAGCTGCCATATTTAATCTACTTGTCATTAGCCATCTTTTGGGTGGATTGCTTGTTGATTTTAGTGGTTAGATTTTGTTGTTGTAGCTAATGTTTTCTACAGACACTTTGCTCTTATAATAATTTATTGATAACACCTAACATAAAGCCCTAATTTCCATTAAAATCTTGTGCTATCTAGTGGAAGTTAAACTAGACATTGCTAGCTTAGATTCTAATATCTTCTACTTGACTTTTGGCAATGTATTTTGCATCCATTTAATACTTTATATTACTGATATATATCTCTATTATGCTGCAATATTGGGACAACAATGTTTCTTTCTAGTTCCCCCTTGATATAAGGCTTGTATATCTATCTTGTGTCTTGTTCCGGGCAGGTTTAACTTTGTCTTGCAGGTACACAACACTTTGGAAACCACCTTTCATCAACAAGACTCTTTTCCAAGCCTTTTTCCACTTCCAAACTTAACCTATAGGGGCCTCATTTTTCATTCTACCACTTTCCATATCAATCCCCCTAGGTTCACCAGGATACCCCCCTTGTGGTGACTTATCATCACTAAAGCGAGGGGAGTATCTATCTAAGGTGACAGTGGGTAGCTACTCCCATAGTTTTCTCACTCTTATGGATTGGGTCCGGCTTTTCCCTACCTACAATTTGTGTGATAACAGGGCCATGTGGGGACTAGGTACAAGGCACTCCACTAGGTGTATTATTGGCCCACACTTTTCAGAGAAACCAAAGAGTATGAGAAGAAGTGTGGCAGTTGTCAACACATGAGTAGACCCATGCAAGCAAATGAATTGTCGCTACAATCATAGATGGTGTTAGAAACTTTTGACAAATGGTCCATTGATTTTGTGGGACCAATAAATCTCCCTTCCCATTAGCACTCCTACATCCTTGTATGTATGGACTATGTCACAAAATGAATACAGGAAAAATCACTTATGGCAACAACTGAGTAGGGAGTAGTGGAGTTTCTCTATGAAGATATCTTTTTAAGGTTTGGGATACCACAAGGGATAGTGACGAACAAAGGAACTTAGTTCACATCACGGCTCATCAAAGATCTGATGGACAACTATAAAATCAAGCATAGAGTAACAAAACCATTTCACCCATGGGAAAATGGACAAGTAGAGGGGACTAATAAGGTCCTTGAGGCCATTATCACTAAAGTTGTCTGACTACATCTCAAGGATTGGGTTGATAGACTCCCTGAAGGTTTATGGGCCTATAGAACCACCTGGAGAACTACTACATGATGCACACCTTATGAGTTAGCATATGGGAAAAGAGTAACACTACCCAATGAGACAAAAATCTAGACACTTAGGATAGTATTACAACTTAGGTTGGACCTATTATAGTCTCATAAAAAAATATTGCTTCAAATTAACGAGTTGGACGAACTACAACAGGAGACCCTAAAGCGAGCCATAGTGATACATCATCAAAGGGTCAGATGGCATGATAATGTTATCAACAAAAAAAAGTTCAAAGATGGAGACTGGGCATTACTATTGGATTCCAAGTTCAAGGAATTCCGAGGAAAATTTCACAGTAGATGGCTCAGTCCATATGAGATTGATACAGTGTATGACAATGAGGACATCAAACTACATACCATATATGAAGAAAAAATTCCTCTAATGACTAATGGACATAGACTTCACCTATATCATCGACGCTTATCAAAGGAATATTTTTTTACGAAGATTACAAATGAATGGCCTGACACTGATCTGGAACTCGTTCAGGAAGAATGGATCCCGACTGGATAATTCCTTTTCTCTTCATAAAAAAAAAGTAAAAAGTGTGAAAACCATCCTAGCTAGCGCATTAAAAAAAATATGAAATAAACAAGAAGGGAACTTCAAGGTTTCATGATGGTTATGTGAGGATCCTTCTCAACAAATTTCAATAAAGCTTTGTTTTTTCTAGCAATTTTCTTTTTCTTGGGATATGCATAGGAGAACAATGTTATTACAACTCATGTTGTTGCAATTCCTATTGCTGCAACTCTTGTTGTTGCAACTCTTGTTGTTGCAACTCTTGTTGCTGCAATTCTTGTTGTCGCAATTCATATTGTTGTAATTCCCTTTCTTGCAATTTTGTTGTTGCAATACTCATTGTTGCAATTCCCTTGGTTGTAACTCCCTTTGTCGCAATTATTCCCATTGTTGTAATTCTCTTTGTTGCAACTCATTTTACTACAACTCCCCTTGTCGCAACTATCCCTATTGTCGCAACTCTTGTTGTTGCAACTTCCTCTGCCACAATTCTCGTTGTTGTAACTTCCTCTGTTGCAACTCCCTTTGCTACAAATATCATTATTGCAACTCCATTTACATCTTAGCTTCATTTTTCAAACCTCTCCCCTCTCATTTATGTCGTTGTAACTCCGTTGTCGCAACTCCACTTGCAGCTTCGTTGCTGCAACTCACGTTGTTGTAACTCCTCTTGAAACTTTACTTTGTTTTCGCACTTCTCACCCACACCTTTTGTCCACTTCAATGATGTTACAATTCCTATCCACACCACTGAGGTCGCACCAACGATTGTTGCAACTCTTGTTTCTACAACTCTCAGTGTTGCAGGTCCATCGTCGCAACTCACATTGTTTCCACTCTGCTTACATATTTCACTTTATTTGTGTTGTCGTTCCTGCACCCCCAACGGTCGAAACAAGCAACGTCGATGATGAAACTCTAGTTAATCTAATTGATGTGAATCTGCTTTTGTCGTTGCAACTCCACTTTCATTGTGCTCATACTTCCACGTAAGGTATGAAGACACAGGTACAAGTTTCAATAAGAATGTGTAATGAGAAGTTTTAAATGGCATGTGTTATATTATTATTCCACCATAACCACCACCTTAAACCAGCATTTCCATATCTACGACCTTGCATTACCATATCCAACATCGTTATTGCCTCAATTCAAAATTCCCAACCTGATTAACACATGTCTCACGTGCAAACACAAGAAATCGGAGTTAGTAGTAAGAAGTAACCATGGGGGGATCATTGATAAGCAGGGAACCTACAGAAACATTGTTACTCGAGACCTACGACCACATTTAATAAATTCTACAACATGTTGGTTGGATGGAATATGTGCAATGCCTACAAGGATATGACATTGAAGTAGCTCTAGAGTTTGCTTTGAATTATAGATCCGAACATTCCACGACAGCAAGTTTTCAGGTAGAATTCATTGAAGAGACATTGGTAGAAGTTGTTGCTTTACCAAGGACAGGTGAGTGATGGTACACCAGAAGGACCTCCCAACATTAAATTCTAAGGCAATTCCTTGAAGTTGGAGAGGCCTTAGTGAAGAAAGGCACAACATTTGAATGATAGTCTTTGCCACACCCCTAGCAAGACGTAGTTGTATTTGTGCAACGATATTTCACCTGTGAAGGTCACTACTAGGTCATCTATGTCCAATGCATCTGACTTCTTGATCATCTTCAACATAACCAACCCATTAATATTCCATACTTCCTATTCAGGACACTACAGACAATGAAAACACTCATGCAAAGGAAAAAGAACCCTAGGGATGTCATCTCACACCATGCCCTTATCAATCTCTTGGTGCAGGTCGCCCTGCACAAGGAAGGCTGCACTTGGAATAGCATTGTTTGGCCACCCATTATACTCTCTGAGAGCGAAGTGGCTAGACTTCAGGCATCCCAACAAGAAATGTCTACACCTTTAGCATTGGAAGAGGCCATGGTTGCAACTCCTCCACCAAGTAACAGTGTCACAGATACAGTGAGCCCAGCTACTGCAACTCCCCCACCAAATAAATCCAGAAGGAAAACTAGGAAAAGGAGTCAATCTGTTGTAACTCCAACGAAGGAAGGCCATGACACTGATGTTGAGGTAACCTCCACCAAACCCCCTACAAAGAGAGTCAGAGGGTTTAAAAGGAGGTTTTATCCTCCATTTATGTGGATAAATAAGGAGATGATGTCTCGAGGCCCGCAGGTTGCATACATGGAGTACCGAAGAGGAAGATCAACAAGCAGAGCCCCTCACTCACCTCACATCATCATCTGATGAAGAAACATCCACCACACCTAGCTTGGCCAACAGAGGACAACAAGTATTTCTTCTTGAATTAACAATTTTGGTGTCATGGTAAGTGTCATTTTAATATTTGAATCATTTGAACATGTTGCAAAGGATCCTTTCTTGATTTTAAAAATGTTTTCTTAGAAATTATGCCTTTTGCCTCATTTCACCTTGGTGGTTGACATGTTTTCCTAGTAAGTATGTTACCCTCGGGAAAAGGGTTTCTACTATGGGGTATCCTTGAAGGTTCATTGTACCATTCCCGTCCATACTTGTCATTTTCCACACTTTTTCCCCTTCGTTTCCTCATCTTTTGGGTTTTCGAGCATTACTGAGCCAAGAAGGGCTTGTACATCATTTCATGGGAAGAGGGGCTAACGGCCTGGAGGAAGATAGCAACTAATATAAAATAATAATAAACTTGTTGAAAATAAGGTGAATACAATAAATAAGGGCCATCAAAATCTAGTCCAACTTGGGCTCTACTTACTCGGTGCTCACCCCGGTCCCAAATATGATGGTAAAGAATGGAAACCCTTAAAAGAGGACCCTCAAATTTGCAAATTATAAATGATAGCAGGAATTGGAAAGATGGAAAAAAGGGGTTTGGAAAAAGGTGGCATGAAAATAGTTGGTAACTCAAGAACAAGTGCACTCTCAGTAAAGGTGCCCATAAATGAGACAATATGATCCCTTGTATGTCAAGAAACCCCATGCCCAAAACCTACACCCCCATCCACTTCACACTCTCTTAAATGACTTAGAAAGAGTCTCCTTGGGAAGCACTCCTTGACTTGGGCAATGATCTACCCAATAGGTCACCATGACAACCCTCCCATACTTAAATTTCGCAAGTTGTATCAGGTCTTTGAGCATTTTTTTATTTTGAAAATGTGGGATTTGATGCACATGTTTGGGTGGTTCTTTTATCAGATGCAGCTTACTTGGCATGATACTTGTGACTTGTGGATCCTTGGAGGGAGAAATTATTAGTCTTTGCAAGGCCTTGCTAGGTGTAAGTCTTATCATGGAGGCACAAGGTTGTTTGGACCTTCATTGGGGAATAAATCCCACAGGTTGGATGATGCGCCCCCTCTCCCTGGAAACATGGGAGTAGGAATTTTGTTGTTGGAGGCACTTGGACGCCATGAGATGACCATGTTCCATCTCCTTGCACCCCAATCTTGGGCTTGGAAGGCCTAAAACATCACACTCTATGCCTTAGACGTCACATGGGCTTAGGGTTTTTTAAGGGCTTCTCATGGTTGATGGTGATGTGGCTTGCTTTGACGGAGAGAGAGAGACTTGGCATGCATTATCAAGATTGTTAGCAGGGAATATGGCCTTTGGAGGCCCAAAATTCTTCATCAAGGGTCAAAACGTCTCTCCTAGAGGCCTAATGTCACTCTTTAGGGCATGGCGTCACCCCTAAAAGGGAATTTTCTTTATGTATTTTTGAATTTTAAGTTGTAAAAGGACAAATAGAGGAGGTCGGCCTCTGTTAAGCCCTAATATTGGCTCATTACCCCTTAATTGGGGCATATTAGATTAGTAATGTTATTTTATTTATGTCAGCTTTAGGCCATTAGTTGTAATTTAGATTAGTAATGTTAATTTATTTATGTCGGATTTAGGCCATTAGTTGTAATTATACCTCCTAGTCTCCTATATATACCA
>SNQJ01S0240969.1:0-13503 GCA_010110895.2 Picea sitchensis
ATGTTATTCATAATTGGAGGACGCTATTCATAATTTAGTCTTGTAATGAGGAGAAGGGGATTCTTCACTTTGATTCTTAGATTTGATTCTTTCATTGTTATTCTTTCATTCTTTGTCATTTGACTCTTGTAATATAATTTGAGATTGATTTATTGTGTGAGCTCACATATGTCTTTTGTCGTTCAACTCTTCACATGTTGTATTGTTTTTCTCTTATGCAATTTCCTTCTTTCCTAGTTAGTCTTTCGATGTTTCCCTAGATTAATTTCGTTTCAGCAATTTAGATTAGATTACTTCTGCTTCAGTCCTGCATATATAGTGTGTGTGCTTCATAAGCCTACGAACCTCAGTTTGACAAATTAAATAGTTGGGAAAGTACTACAATAGAATTAAACGGCAATATTTCTGCCTAACATTTTGGCGTCGTTGTCGGGGAAGCACGATGGATTGAGGTTTAGTTTGAATAGTCATGCTCCTAAATCTGAGGTGACATATGGGTAAGGGCATGTATGGAGTGTTTCAATTCTTGCAAACGTAAGTGTGAATTTCATTTGTAGCAAGTGTGTTTTCCACAACTTTGGAGAGTATGTGTTTCAACAAGTATGATTTTCAATTTTTTTATTTTTGATTTGGGTGTTGTAAGAACCCCTTTTTCAATATATTTTAACAATGAGTGTCAGCTTGGAACTACTCACTCAGATCCTTGTGAAAGTTGGGATCTCCTCTTCTCAGGAAGAGGAGGTCTTGACAACAATTAAAGATTCAAACACTCCTCCAGCAACAAACGAGGATTCAACATATGAAGAACTCTACATATTTGCATCCATCCTTTGACCTGCAAATAAACACAATAAATTTTTTTTTTAGGCAAATAAAAACAAAACCAATTTTACATGTAACAGCATCGGCAAATTTTCGGCAAATTTTTTACTCCTTTTAGGCAAATTTTAAGCATCCTTAGAAAATTCGGCATCTCTTTTCGGCATCTCTTTTCGGCATCCTTAGAAAGTTGGGATTTACTCCTCGATTTTCATTTAAGCATCATATCAAAAATTAGATATTTTGTTGATTGCGCAACTATTCCTTACCCACCTTACTTAAGTATTATTGTGTAAAATCACATTCCACTAAGGGGAAATCACAGATTTTATGCACGAAATATTCTTGAGCACACAGTTCCATGAGTGATGCCTTCATAGATAAATCACAACTGAATTACACTATTCTCTTAAGCCTGATTCTCTTCGGATTATTCACCCTCTTTTTGGCATTTTTAACTGCTAGAATTACTCAAGTAAGGAGAGGAAATATCTCAATAATTGTTTTGTTGCCCGAGAAACATGCAAATCCTCAAGTATTAGAAACCATGCAACATCATGACATTGGTCAAACTAGTTTTTGGTGCTACTTGTGCAGTCGGTAGTTGATGTCATTAATGAATAGATATTTGATGAGCCCACTTCTTATCTTCTCCAGATTTTTGTGCACTGTTGATATTGTTAATTCTTACGATCACGATCCGTTGGTGTAATTTTGTCTTTGTAATCTATACAACATCGACCAAACTAGCTGTCACACGCACCCATGGATCTTATATCTATGGTTGATGATAATGATAGATGTGTTATCGAGAGGTTTAAGAGAAGAATCCAATCAAAGGTCGATGGACGAGAACCCTAGGCATAGGAGACAAGTGTCATGCACTAATTTTTAAGCATTTTCATGATGAATTATTTGCAATATTCTTGCAGACACGAAGGGCGATCAATGCATGCTTTTTGTTCAACTACAATTTTGACGTTGTAAACTGCAAAAAAAATATTTCCATGGAACTGCCACTAGAATTACGGTATGTACAAACACGGTGAACAATTTCAGACCTGCACGTAAATGCTTAGATATCCATATGCATATGTAAAGTTGCAATTCTGGGCAGGTATTACTGTTATGACAATATACCTGTATTTAAGGCTTTATGGTGGGAGTTTAGAGAATGCGTGTATGTAGAGGCTGACTTCCCCATAAATAGTGGGACCTTCTGCATCCTAATCCGATTAGGACGTGTTTGGAAAGGACTACGTTGACATGAAGTTCTATGTAATAATCAACAAAATATTTTCATCAGGTGACTTATCATGGGATTTTGGAGAACAGGAACTCACCTTCAACATATGGAATTAGAGAAACAAAGAGACGCATCCGGACTTATACACCCATACACCCATATGCCCATGATTTCACTGCTAAATCAATGATGGCCAACATTGCGACTATGGAAATTCATCAGGCACTTACTCGATTCAAGACCATAAAAAAATGTCCTTTATCGCCATGAACAAGGAGAATTATTTGCAGCAGAGGGGTATGCCATATCTACAGGAAATGGCGTTGTTTGCATTGCAACTTCTAGTGCTGGTGCCACCAACTTGGTAAGTGGTCTTGCGGATGAATTGCTTGACAACGTTTCTTTGGTTTCTATTACTGGTTAGATGCCCCAGAGAATGATAGGCACAGATGCCTTTCAAGAAATTCCATTGTGGAGGTGACTAGGTCTATTACTTGATCATTGATGTTGATGATATTCCCCGAGTCATCAGAGAGGCCTTTTAACTCGCATCATCTAGGAGGCTAGGACTTGTTTTAGTTGATATCCCAATGGATGTTGAACAACAAATGACTGTTCCAGATTGGAACAAAGAAATAAAAACTCATGGCTATATTGAAAGACTCCCAAAGACCCCATAGATTTCTCAGTTAGAACAGATCATGTGCTTGGTGTTTAACTCTAAGAAATTTGTCCTGTATGTCGGTGGGGGTTGCCGTAATGCTAGCCAGGAACTTAGAGAGTTTGTAAATCATATAGGCATTCCGGTGGCCAGTACTTTAATAATCTTGGGATCTTTTCCATCTTCTCATGAGAAAATATTGGGGATGTTGGGCATGCATGGGATTGTTTATGCTAATTATGCAATGGATAAAGTTGATCTGTTGCTTTCTTTAAGTGTTCACTTTGATGATAAAGTGACTAATGTGTAACTTGCACTGCAAGGGCTTAAGTCAGAACGTTAAAATGCATTCCACACCTAATTTTTGAAATAGAATAAAGTGAAGTACAGTTGAGACAAAGCGTGAGGAACTTCAGGAATGTTGTTTTTCAGATCCAAAGGTTTCTCACAACATGCAACACAACCAAGATCAATTTACATCATACACGACTAGGTCTCCATTGACACACTTTCTATTTTCCGAATCAGACATGTCCTCTGATGTACAACTCAATGTATTGGTATTATGTTTCAGCTATGCGTTTTTAAGAATTGATTTGTTATTTTACTTTCAGGTCATGCAAGGAAACCAGTGTTCACTTTGAGTGGCAAATGGACCAATTTGGTGTACTGAGATGATACTTTTTTCTTTTTTTCATAACATCTATATGTTCTTTGAATTTCTGATTAACGTGTTTTTGCAGGCATTGTATTTCATGATCGACTGTTGTGTTTTCTTACTAGTTGTCACAGAGAATTGTATGTCCTAATTATTCATGATGATGCAGAAAAAAAATTAAAATTGATGGAGCAGCTTGACTAATTTCTTGGGTAAATTTGACAAGCAACGTATTTAATATTCCAGGGCTTTAATGACAATTCTCAGCAACTAGTTATTATGCACATGGGAAGATTTGATACAACCAAGACAAATAAGTATGCAAGGGCAACAAGAATTTGTACTAAGATTTTCAGGTTCACAGCCGATCGCATTCCATGCTGCAGTGATTTTCAAGAATCACAAAATCATTAAATGAACAAATGATTTTCTAGACAACTTGAAGGATTTGTTACTCATCTGAAACATAATGAGGTTTGTTGATACACAACAAAAAAAATTTGATACTGATGCGGGAGCATCACCGAAACATCAAGCGAGCCAGCGCGGAGCGGAAGACAGCTGGACAAGCCAACACAAATTTTGAAAATGATTTGGGATTGTTGCACAAATCTTAAATGAGTCATTTAAGAGGAGGCGCCTTTGTATATTGTAAAGGGACCTTGAGCCTTTAAGCTCTCGTCCTTTAGGTAGATAGTCGACATTTAATAGATTTAATGCTGGTAGATAGGGATTTTATTCTAGATTTGATAGCTTAGAGTCCAAGGGGGAAAATGAATATAGACACCCTAATTTTATTCATTGTAACATTATCAAGTATTCAGGAGCAGAAGAGAAGTAGAGAGCTGTGTGAAGAACACCCATGTACAAACATTTGAATTAATAGAAGAAATCTGATTCAAATTCATGGTTTGTGTTGATTCATGTTGATATGCTCATTAATGTCTACTTCCTGTTATACATTTTCTTTTATATGATGTGTATGTGATTTCATGGTGAAATTGAAGTCTGAAGGGAAGATGGAATTAGTTTCAATTGTTTCTCTATTTTGAACCAGAGAATTCCTGCAAGGAGTGCAGTTGAATTGTCCGCAAGGAGTGCGTTGACAGAAGGGTTCAATTAGAGATAACTTTTGTTCTCATTTCCTTGAAGGTGCAGTTAGGCACGGTGCCGTGCAAGGAGTGCGCAGGCCAAGCTAAGTCTTAGAGTTGCGATTCTGAGCAGAGTATTGGAAGACTGCTGCTACAGGAGTGCGTAGAGTCCAATGCCTTCGACACTTAAGTGTTGTTGAATATTTGCCGCAAGGAGTGCGTGCAAGGGTTCTTCCTGAAGATTGTGGAAAAAGCTCAGGAGGAATAGGCCTTTAAATTCATGGAAGGGTAAGTGCAGGGAAGCTGTCGTGGAAGGTTTGAGAGAAGCGTCACACGTTGGTGAGTGGGCGGACGAGTCTCGTGGGGAGACACCTCTTCGTTGCACAGAGTCATCAAGGGGAGAACGGACGGTCCAGACTCTCCGAGAGAATTTTCACGGAATTCCGAGAGCCGTTGATCCCGAGTCACAGGGACCATTGGATCTACACGCGACATCGTGTATCGGGGATTCGCGAGTTGAATATCCAAGAGATTGCAATGAAGATTGCGATATCGTGATCCATGATATATCGATAAGTCCAGAACCATCCATCGTGTGGGACACGTGTCAGGGGATCCTGAGGAGTTGGGGATCGAAGAATCAAAGTTTTCGAAGGTGTGAAACTCTTGCACATTGGAATCGTGAAACGTGATATCCTGACGGAAGGTTTGTGTGGGGCCACAACAGGGGCTAGTGGAGGACAGGTGGCACAACATCGGGGATCGGGGAAAGGTAAGTCCTGAATCCTTTGGCATTAGGATTCGCAATCCCACGAAGTCGGATATCTCGATAGAAGTGACGGGAACTCAAAAATACAGCTCATGCGTGTGTCGGAGTTTCGGCATATCGCGAGTCGAGAGTCGGCAAGGTGAAGTGGTTGACATCATAAGTGGTGAAATCACGATAGAGAAGAAATCCCGATAAGGTGAGAGAAAGTTAGCATTGACTGGCCATCGGGTCTCAGGGATTTGAGAGCCCAGAGATAGACAGTGAACTTGCGAAGCTGCGAGTTTCGATTTCCCCATCACTAAGGGAGATCACTTGGAAGAGTTGTTGTGGGTAAGGAAAATTCCCGATAGGGAATTAGAGGAACAATTAAGTTCTTAGGGCCGTGAACGAGAGAAGATCCTGTTGAAGCAGACGTGCCAGTGAGGGCGTGGCTGCATCAGAGTGGTATCAGAGCGGGAATATCTCGTTGCTTTCTGTAGTAGAGAAGGAGAATTCTCCATGCCACCCAGAAGAGAGAGACAATCACCTGATCTAGAGGATAGAGAGGTGCGGAGAAGAGGCAGGCCGGTAGGAAATCCAGAAATGGAGAGACATATGCGTGATCTTCGAGCAAGACTCGAGGAGATGGAGACAACGCAAAGATGCACAGCTAGTGCGGGGGATTTCAGCGATTCAGAAGATGAAGTTGAAGCTGAACGCGAAGAAGAAGTTGCAGCCGAAGATGCGGCAAATGCACGTCTAATTAAAGATATCGCAAGGATGGGTGCGAAGGTGAAGATGGATATTCCAGTCTATGAGGGAAATCTAGATGCAGAAGATCTTCTGGATTGGATCAGAGCTCTTGACACCTATTTCGATTATGAAGATATCAAGGAGGATAAGAAGGTCAGACATGCTGTCACATGCTTTAAAGGACATGCAGTATTGTGGTGGGACGAGCTACAAGCTGACAGACGCTGCAAAGGCAAGAAGAAGATCAAGAGTTGGGATCAAATGATCGTGAAGATGAAGGCGAAGTTCATCCCAAGAGACTACCAAATCACTCTATTTAGGAGAATGAAAAACCTGAGACAAAAACTGATGACAGTGAAAGAATACACTGAGGAATTCTATCGATTGAACATCAGAGCAGGTCATCGGGAGAGCGATGATGAGAAAGTTGCCCGATATCTGAATGGTTTGAGATACGACATTCAGGATGAATTAAGCATGGTTACCATCAGGACGGTAGAGGATGGTTATCAAATGGCTCTGAAAGCTGAGGAGAAGTTGAGCCAAAATCAAGGTCAGCGGGGTCGAGGCAGAAGTCATCCCAGAGGCAAAGCAGTTTCCCAGGATAAATACCAGAAGCCCAAGGAGGAGTGGAAGAAACCTCAGGGTAAAGTTGAAAGAGGTGGAACCTCACAGAGAGGAGATTATGCTGATGCAAACACTTTTCCTTGTACCATAGGTAGAGGAAGAGGAAGAGGTGGAGTAATCACATGATTCACATGTGGGAAAAATGGGCATAAGTCATTTGAGTGTCCAGAGAAAAAGAAGGACATTAGAGAAGCTCACATTGCCGTAGCACAAAGGTGGGATGTTGAGGCTGAAGACACAGAAGGCGGAAGGTCGTTGATGATGCGTAAAGTTCTCTTAACACCTAGAAAGGAGGTGGAGGACTCAGCTCAAAGGACCAGACTGTTTAGAACAGCTTGCAAGACCAAGGACAGGGTATGCAAGATTATTGTGGATAGCGGTAGCACGGATAATCTCGTTTCAACCGAGATGGTAGAGAAGCTAGAGCTGGAGACAATTGATCACCCCAGTCCATATAAAGTTTCATGGCTACAGAAGGGACACCAGGTAACTGTTACTAAACAATGCTTGGTTGAATTTAAAATAGGAGGGTATAATGATAAAGTACTCTGTGATGTTATTCCCATGGATGTATGTCATTTATTGCTAGGTAGACCATGGAAATATGACCGAAATGTGATTCATGATGGGAGAATGAACACATATACCCTGGATAAGAATGGGAGAACCCATAGGTTGCTTCCGATAAAGGATAAGGAGGTGAAGCCAGAAGTAAGCAACACAATACTTCTCATGAGTGGGAAGGAGCTTCTTACAGAAGTGGAGGAGAAGGAAGATCCACAATTCTTTGTGGTCAGAAAGACAAGAATCGTTCTGACTAGCACAAGAATGGACGATTTACCAGATGAGGTTCAAGAACTGCTGGNACCGATGAGGAGTGTGAGTCATCATATAGACCTCATACCAGGGGCCAGTTTGCCAAACAAAGACACGTACAGATTGATGCCGCAAGAGAATGAGGAGGTCAAGAGGCAGGTCCAGGAGTTGATGGACAAAGGATTAGTCAGAGACAGCTTGAGCCCATGTGTTGTTTCGACAATACTCAGTCCAAAGAAGGATGGAGGTTGGAGAATGTGTACTGACTCAAGGGCGATCAACAAGATAACCATCAGGCACAGATTTCCATTGTCGAGAATGGATGATCTGATGGACTGCTTGAGTGGGGAAAAGTATTTTTCAAAGATTGATTTGAAAAGCAGATACCATCAAATTCGCATGAGAGAAGGCGATGAGTGGAAAACAGTATTCAAGACAAATGAAGTTTTGTATGAATGGCTAGTCATGCCGTTTGGTTTGACGAATGTACCAAGTACCTTTATGAGGTTGATGAATGAAGTCCCGAGGGAATTCATCAGGAAATTTGTCATTGTGTATCTGGATGACATACTGATTTACAATAAATTAGAGGCTGAGCATCTGAACCATTTGGCCATTGTGATGCGGAAGCTACATCAGGAGAAGCTATTGATAAATATGAAGAAGTCCTCATTTATGAAGACAGAGCTCATTTACCTGGGTTTTGTTATTTCGGAAAATGAGTTGAGGATGGATCCAGATAAGGTAGAAGTGATCAAGAATTGGCCATCACCGAGGAATGTATTCGAGGTGAGGAGTTTTCATGGTTTGGCTAGTTTCTACCGGAAATTCATCAGGAATTTCAGTGGAATTAGTGCAGCAATGATGGACACAGTGAAGAAACAGAATAAGTATTTTCATTGGACAACAGAGGCTGAGAAAAGCTTCAATCTGTTGAAGTGGAATATCATAGAATAGCCAGTGTTGGTGTTGCCGTATTTCATGAAGACATTTCAGGTGAAATGTGATGCAAGCGGGTTTTCCATAGGAGCGGTCTTGAGTCAGGAAGACAGACCAGTTGCATGTTTCAACGAGAAGCTGGATGAGGAGAAACTGAAGTACTCCACATGTGATAAAGAATTCTATGCTATCATACATGCATTGAAGAAATGGAGGCATTACTTGATCCCGAAAGAGTTTGTTCTGTACAGTGATAACCATGCATTACAGTTTGTGACTTAACAGGAGAAGTTGAATCAGAAACATGCAAAATGGGTAGAGTATATGCAGAATTTCATTTTTTTGATTAAACATATTTAAGGAACTGCTAACAAAGTGGTTGATGCTTTGAGCAGGAAGTGTTTTTTGTTGCAAGAATTTCGAGTCAAAACATTGGGTTTTGAAAATCTCAGGGACATGTACGCAGGTGATGCAGATTTTGGAGAGGCGTATGAAGCAACTGAGAATCCAGTTCTCAGAGATAGGAGTCCTTGGATAAATTATATGATCCAGGAGGGATTGTTGTTTAGAGGCAATCAATTGTGCATTCCAAATTGCTCCATGAGGGAGAACTTGTTGAAGGAGAAACACAGTGGTGGATTGGCAGGACATTTTGGCCATGACAAAACATTCGCGAAGCTGAATGAATCATATTTTTGGCCAGGAATGTGAGAATATGTCAAAAGGTTCGTTGATAGATGAATATTTTTCCAGCATTCGAAGGGGAGAAAGCAAAATGTGGGGTTTTATCAACCATTGCCCATACCAGAGAGGCCATGGGAGGCGATAAGCATGGATTTTGTATTGGGTTTGCCGAGGACACAAAGAGGTGTTGATTCAATCTTTGTGGTTGTGGATAGGTTTTCTAAGATGGCACACTTCATCCCATTCCAGAAGACCAGCGATGCGACTCACATCGCAAATTTTTTCTTTAAGAAGGTCATTCGACTTCATGGGTTGCCGAAAAGCATAGTTTCGGACAGAGACACAAAATTCATAGGGAATTTCTGGAGGACCTTATGGAAGAAGCTAGGAACTAACTTGGCATTTAGTTCTGCTTATCATCCTTAGACGGATGGACAAATGGAAGTGGTCAACAGAAGTCTAGGAGACTTGTTGAGAAGCTTGGTGACAGAGCACCATAGCAGTTGGGATGTTGTATTACCACAGGAAGAGTTTTCATACAACGATTCAGTGAATCAAAGTACCGGGAAAAGTCCATTTCAGGTTTTATATGGAATGAAGCCGAGAGGAGTTTCTGAACTGAGGGATTCAGAACAGACTGCGACTAGCAGTGCCAGTGCAGAAGAATTTATTCAGGCAATGAGGGAACTTCACAGTAAGGTGAAGCAACGACTGATAGATTCAAATCAGGAGTACAAGCGTAGAGCAGACCAGCAGAAGAGACAACTTCAGTTTGAAGTTGGTGATCTAGTCCTGGCACATTTAAGGAAAGAAAGGTTCCCAAGGGGAACATACAATAAGATAAAAATGAAGAAAATCGGACCGTGTAAGGTCTTGAGAAAATTTGGGGAAAATTCTTATGAGATTGAGTTGTCGGATGGAATCGAAATATCTCCGATATTTAACATCGCAGATTTATACCCATATAGAGATGGAGAAACAGAAACGGGAACTGAACAACCAGTGATCCAGTGGGTGAAACAATTTCCAGTTGCAGAGAAGCCGCAGATGGAGTGCATACTGGACAAGAGAGTGGGTAAGAAGACCAGGAGAAGGGAATACTATGAGTATCTGGTCAAGTGGGAAGGCCACCCAGTGGAATATGCCAGCTGGGAGAGTGAAGCAGTGATACAAAAGCATGGACAGACCGTGCAAGAGCTCATGGATAGGAGGCCATGAAAGGTTTCAAGCTGAGGAGTATGATGCAGGAGCATCACCCAAACATCAAGCGAGCCAACGCAGAGTGGAAGACAGCTGGACAAGCCAGCACAAATTTTGAAAATGATTTGGGACTGTTGCACAAATCTTAAATGAGTCATTTAAGAGGAGGTGCCTTTGTATATTGTAAAGGGACCTTGAGCCTTTAAGCTCTCGTCCTTTAGGTAGATAGTCGACATTTAATAGATTTAATGCTGGTAGATAGGGATTTTATTCTAGATTTGATAGCTTAGAGTCCAAGGGGGAAAACGGATATAGAAACCCTCATTTTATTCATTGTAACATTATCAAGCATTCAGGAGCAGAAGATAAGTAGAGAACTGTGTGAAGAACACCCAGGTACAGACATTTGAATTAATAGAAGAACTCTGATTCAAATTCATGGTTTGTGTTGATTCTCTGTGTGTGTTTATGTTGATATGCTCATGAATGTCTACTTCCTGTTATACATTTTCTTTTATATGCTGTGTATGTGATTTCATGGTGAAATTGAAGTCTGAAGGGAAGAAGGAATTAGTTTCAATTGTTTCTCTATTTTGAACCAGAGAATTCCTGCAAGGAGTGCAGTTGAATTTTCCGCAAGGAGTGCGTTGACATAAGGGTTCAATTAGAGATAACTTTTGTTCTCATTTCCTTGAAGATGCAGTTAGGCACAGTGCCGTACAAGGAGTGCGCAGGCCAAGCTAAGTCTTAGAGTTGCGATTCTGAGCAGAGTATTGGAAGACTGCTGCTGCAGGAGTGCGCAGAGTCGAATGAATTCGACACTTAAGTGTTGTTGAAGATTTACCGCAAGGAGTGCATGCAAGGGTTCTTCCTGAAGATTGTGGAAAAAGATAAGGAGGAATAGGCCTTTAAATTCATGGAAGGGTAAGTGCAGGGAAGCTGCCGTGGAAGGTCTGAGAGAAGCGTCATAGGTTGGTGAGCGGGCGGACGAGTCTCGTGGGGCGACACCTCTTCGTTGCACAGAGTCGTCAAGGGGAGAACGAACGGTCGAGACTCTCCGAGAGAATTTTCGCGGAATTTCGAGAGCCGTCGATCCTGAGTCACAGGGACCATTGGATCTACACGCGACATCATGTATCGGGGATTCGCGAGTTGAAGCTCCAAGAGATTGCAACGAAGATTGCGATATCACGATCCGCAATATCTCGATAAGTCCAAAACTGTCCATCGTGTGGGACACGTTTCAGGGGATCCCGAGGAGTTGGGGATCGAAGAATCAGAGTTTTCGAAGGTGTGAAACTCTTGCGCATTGGAATCGCAAAATGTGATATCCTGACAGAAGGTTTGTGTGGGGCCACAGTAGGGGCTAGTGCAGGATAGGTGGCACAACGTCGGGGATCGGGGAAAGGTAAGTCCCGAATCCTTTGGCATTAGGATTCGTGATCCCGCGAAGTTCGATATCCCGATAGAAGTGACAGGAACTTGAAAAGACAACTCATGCGTGTGTCAGAGTTTCGGCATATCGTGAGTCGGGAGTCGGCAAGGTGAAGTGGTTGACATCGCGAGTGACAAAATCGTGATAGAGAAGAAATCCCGATAAGGTGAGAGAAAGTCAACGTTGACTGGCCATCGGGTCTCGAGGATTTGAGAGCCCAGAGATAGACAGTGAACTTGCGAAGCTGCGAGTTCCGATTTCCCCATCACTAAGGGAGATCACTTGGAAGATTTGTTGTGGGTAAGGAAAATTCCCGATAGGGAATTAGAGGAACAATTGAGTTCTTCAGGCCGTGAACGAGAGAAGATCCTGTTGAAGTGGACGTGCCAGTGAGGGCGCGGCTGCATCAGATACACAAAAACTTTTTGCACATCCTGATGTTTGTTGTTACACAAAACCATTTTGCTATTACAAAGAAACGTTTTGCGCATCTTGATGTTTGTTGTTACACAACGACCATGCTGATACACTATTATTTCCGCATTTTTCCAAATTTCATGCTATGACACTATCCCATTTCTCCTTCAAATATGATTAATCATCATGGTATTAATGCCCATCTTCCATTGAATTATCCTTCATGATTTCACACACCTATTTTTATGAGTTGCATACATTCCCTTATCTCTTTCAATTCATTTTTGCCTTTCCAGTTTTCCTTATGAATAAAACAAACCCCCTTTCTATGATTACATTTCCTTGCCATAAACCTTGTTGCAACTGAGATCTTTACATTTATAGTCCTACCAATATCTTTATAAACTAGTGTTGACTGATGTGGTATTCCTTAAGGCCCACCTTTCAATAGTCTTGCCCCATCGACCTCGACACCTTATCTGGGATATAAACTAGAGTTCCTTTTGAGTACCTAGAGGCTTGCATGCCTTAATGGCAAGTTCTCTCCCATGATTGCTAGCGAGAGAACNTATTCCTTAAGGCCCACCTTTCAATAGTCTTGCCCCATCGACCTCGACACCTTATCTGGGATATAAACTAGAGTTCCTTTTGAGTACCTAGAGGCTTGCATGCCTTAATGGCAAGTTCTCTCGCTAGCAATCATGGGAATACATCAATGTCCCTTGATCGTGAGATATTCCAAGTGGCTCGACATCAACACCTCTATTCGCACTTCGCAAGATGTACTCAGTTACTTTGACACTCATTGACATCACTAGTGAGTTTGTCTCGCATTGGTTAACAACATTCATCAATGGTCGGTAATCCAATGATTTCTCTTCATACTCGACATCGACACATTTATTCGCATGATTAGAATTGTACCATTGATTTGTAGCAGGTGAAGACTATAGAATTTTTCATGATCCCCTTAGGAGTTGCAACAGTTTGATTTCGGATCTATGAGAGTACCACAGTTCCATATTCTCTGCCTTCCACATTTCTCATGATCCAGCAGTAGTAGTTCAGATTCCTTCACTTCCCATGATCCAGTTACAACAACAACAACATTAGTAGTTCCATTTTCCTGATCTTGTAGCAGTGACACCTTCCACCAGTCACTGTCAGATATTCTTTGCTCCAGTAGTTACATCAGTTGCAGCTACAATGCCAGTCACGTTTTCCTGATCCAACAACCGCAACAACTACATCTACTTTTTGGGTAAGTGGAGGTATGCTCTTTTCTAAGCTTTAATCACACAATTCTTTATATGTTGATTTGAATATTTTGGAAAATGTCCTCTCCATGCTCTCTTTCCTTCCATAACCTACCCTAAGTTGCATGAGGATATGAAACCACTTCATTTGGG